>JAOXOE010031912.1:0-11496 GCA_028565055.1 Phoeniculus purpureus
TGGTGGAGTTGCCGTCCCTGGAGCTGTTCAAGGCAGGATTGGACATGGCACTTGGTGCCATGGTCTAGCCTTGAGTTCTGTGGTAATGGGTTGGACTTGATGATCTATTAGGTCCCTTCCAACCCTGGCAATACTGTGATACTGTGATACTGTTGTTGAGCAATGTGACAGCAGGTTTGTGATTTCATATGCTGAGTTTCTTTGTGTAGTGAATTAATATTTTTTTGTCTCCTTTTTTAATTTGTAGATTTTATATTAAAGTTGTTACACTCTTTTATAGGTTAAGGATGATAGTCAAGAAATAGCAAGCATGGAAAGACAGTGAGTAATCCCATAATGCTCTTGATACGAATTACATTTACACTCTAACACAGATAGTTGAATTCCATCACATATTTCTGTGGACTTCGGGAACATGACCACTTTTTTGAGCTGCTGCTACTGTTAACCTTCCACAGTGAATAGAATTTATCCTTCTGTTTCAGCTGAACAACTTTTATAGTAATAAGACATTTAGATCTGCATAAGAGTCCTTTCTGTCCTTATGAACATGCCTGAAAAATATAAATTGCTAATAGTGCTGTCATTAACTTGCTTAAGACTGAAGAAGACATTAAGCACTAGATGCTGTTAGCCAGGGACACCTAAGAACCTGAGCACTACTGCAGTGGCATGTTGCAGGGTTTGTTTTATGTTCTTAAAGACTTACAAAGTTGCTTACAGAAAGTTCAGTTCTAACCAGTAAAAGTGTTGCTCCTTCATTCTTGGTTGTGGAACCTTTCTGAAAATTTGCCCCAAACTCTGGGGAGTGTTACAATCTGAGCTAGTTAAACCTAGTCTAGTTAAAACCTCCCTGCATTGAGACCTTTGACTGGATAATATGTTGCTTAACAGGATTTTTTCAAAAGAAACAGAACCTGAGAATAATGTTTGACAGTTCACATAGAATTGTTTCTAAAGTAATTTCCTTTTTCTCTTTCGTTGATTATGTAATTAAGTGTTTTATTTGGCAACTTCTTTATAGATTTTATTGAAATGTAGGTAATTCTTAAGGTATGCAGTTTCTCGCTGCACTTTACCAGTTATACCTCCGCAAAGCTGTATGGCCTCCAGCAGAGAGAGCAGTTGAGTAAATTAAGAACTCCCAAACATTAAAAACAAAGAAATGTTTTAATTTAAAAGAGGAATAGTATTTATATTTAATAACTATAGGGACTACAGCAACAGGATCTTTACATGCACCTTTTGTAATGATAGCAATCCTCCTAGTATTCTTCTTGTTTTGATAAACATAGGTTATTATTTATTCTCAATTTTTTTCTCCAGTTTTATCTAAAAACATACATATTTTACAACACATTTTTAAACCTGAATTTCCTTATCTCTTTTTCAGATTGACGGAAGTAAAAGAAAAAACAAACCATTTTAAAAAGATCATTCAGCAACTTGATATGGATCTAGAGGATCATCAAGGTAATATGACCAGAGTTGCAGCGGACTTCGCTCTGTGTCTTTGTCTAGCAACACATGATGTTCTAAACATAAGTAGTTTGAAACTTGTAAGCTTATGCAAATTCACCATAAGAAGACGACTTTGTGTCTAGAGGTGCAGGCTTTTAAGATATGAGAAGTGGGGAGTACCCGCCTTTAGTAGTGCGTTCATGAAGTTCATATTGATTAGTAAAACTTCTGTATGAAATAAGAGCACATCTGTCTGGTTTTCTGTCCAAATTTTATTTTTAGGACTGCTTGAGGAGGAGAAGTTTCTCATACAGGCAGCATTGCAGAACCAGCTTAGCTTTAGAAAATGGATTTGTGGGGTTTTTAACCTTGTCATCTTAAACACTGTCAGTGAATGTGGAATCGAGAAAGTTTAGTCATGTGCAAAGCATACAGAATTCAGTCTTTGGAACTTCAGGAAAACTTTGTAACAAGTAATATAAATTTTGTAAGATTGATAAATTAATGTGTTTGTGTCCTTTTTATTTTCTACTTTTTCTCATGTGACCAGTATAAAATTTATCTGTAAATACCTTCAAGGTGAAAAATATTTCGGAGTATCAGAATAGTATAGGTTGGAAGGGTCCTTAGAGATCATCTAGTGCCAAGTCCCCTGCCCTGCCTCTCGCTAGCACATGTTGCCTAGAGCCCTATCCAGCCTGATCTTGAATACTTCCAGGGATGGAGTATGCAGAGCTTCCTTGCACAACCTGTTTCCATTATCTCACCTTAGACACAGTGCAGAATTTCCACCTTTTACATCGATTTCTAAACCTGTCCCTAAAAAAAAGTTTGATACAAATGTTTCTCATTCTTTGCATTACAATGCATTTCATATCTCTCCTCATATTTCATTATTTTTGTGCAAATAATGTATTTAGACACTTGTATTAGCTTTTTGTTTCCAGATAGTAAAATTGTCAGCTTTACTATTCTGCTTCATCTTTTCCTTTTTTTGTTTGGCTTGCAACTGTTTTTTTGTTTGGAGAAGTGCAGAAGGTAAGAACTGAATTGTTTTTCACATTTTAGAATTAGCTTTACACACACATTCACTGCTGGACTGTATGTCCCTGTTTCAGAAAAAGAGCAGTGTTGAAGAAGAGAATTTTAAGCATGCACAGGAGGAAGCACAGGCTTCCTCACAAACATTCAGGATATTCAGAGTAAAGTTACCTTATGGTATAGTAAAGAGGGACTTACATTGCTGGTATAACATGGAGGGAATAAAAAAGATATTTGTAAGAACTACCTTGAAGACACAGAAATCTAAACTCCCAGTGCTCTTTTCTCTACAGAAAGGAGAGAGTCCCAGAGACTCTCTCGAACTGCTCTAAATCTTCATCTTGATTTGTCCTTTAGATTCGCATCCTCCCTCCCTCCCTCTTTCATCAGTTTACTTCTGGCTCAGTATTTAAACTCTTTATTACAATGTATTCCCAAAATGCCACTTCCTGAAATTATTTAAATTAAATTTAAGGTAAAATAGCCAGTAGTTAATATTGCAGCTAAGATTTTTTTACATGTTTCAGGGTAAATGTTTCGGTGCTAAGAACAATTCTCAGCAGGGAAAAATAAACAGACCATAAATAGAAATAACTGGGTTTAGTTTATACTGAAGAAAATCTGAGTAAAAAATTCAGTGATTTATTCTATGTTCAATATGTTAGCAGTTACCTTTTACAGTTTAGTCATAATGAATAGTAACTCATAATGGAATAGACTTAACATTTCATAAATTACTTGAGAGGCTGAGATATTTATTTAATAATAATTTAAAAAATACTAAAGCATAAGTTATCTATAAAGGCAGAATATGTAGCTTTCTATTACATGGCTCACTGCAACTTTAAGAGTAGAACAGACTGTTATTAAGTATTGAAGATTTGCCCTGCAAGATTAAGTGAAGAGCCCAGCAAAGAGCAAAGCTACAGCTGCAAGGAAGCTGAAGCAGAATCGCAGTCTGTTAGGGGCCCATGAGGTTTCTTACTGTTTGTGTATACTATATAATAAAGAAAACATGGGGATACGCAAGTAAAAAGACCTAGGTCATAACTCTTTTCCTTTATATTCTTTAAAGTTGTGGGATTATGCTGATCACTGATCAAGACTCTTTAACAATTAAATATTAAGATGATTGAAACTCAAAATTATTCTTAGGAGCTGAATTAATCTAATTTTCTTGACATTTGTGGCATATATATCAGGTTTCCTGCTTGTCTAGCATTTCTTAATTAAAAACTATTTATTTTGTAGTCACTAGTTGGATTTAAAGATGGACTGAATTATGCATTGTATGTTATTCCTTATGCCTAATACCACCATAAAGAATATTTATGAAAATGTTCTTTAAAACTTAGTTGTAGAAGCTTTCTGTACGATTTATTTTCTCACACCATTACTTGTACAGTTTTCCTGTTTATTTCCCTGAGATTTTAAGCTGTATGACCTTACGACAGTCCTTTTTAATACATGCAAGTGCCATTGAAAGGTCCTATTTCTCAAAATAGAGCTGCAGAAAGTTTTAACTAAGCATGGTGCTTACATACACAAAGGCTTTTTTTTTCTATTAATGCAACTCACTTCAGAAAAATCCTACAAACTATTTTCATTCAGACTTTTTGTCCCAGTCTTATTTAGCAAATACTCCAACCTGTAAGCGGTTCTAAAAATTGCTTTGAGTCTGATTTAGCTAATTATCGGGTTTTTTTAATATGAAGAAAGTGTATGTGACATATAAAGTGACTATGTTAGAAGACATGGGATAAGTCTTGTAGTTTCTAGGAATGTTAAATTTTTATTTTTAAAATTGGTATTTTCCTCATCTAAAGGAGTCTGGGACTCAAGTTAAATCAATGTTACATCTTTTGCAGGGTGGGAAAATTTGAAATACAAGGAGCTGAAGAAGAAGGAGGAAAGCATAGATCGTAAGTAGTTTACTATACTTTTATCAAGCCAAATTCCTTTAAAACACGTCTTCTTATATTGTTGGTTACTTCAGAGCTGGAAAGAACTGATCTCTGAATAAAGTTTCTGTCATTTGTCTTAGGACAAGATGATTGATATTTTAGGACAGTCACAAATATTTGGAGGTTTCTTCAGATTTTCAAACATTAAAGATCTTAAGAACACAGCTTTATTTTATGAAAGCTAAAATGAATTTTAAAATTAATTTATTAAAATATCTGTACAACTAGTTGTTAATGCCTAATTAAAGGCAGAACTTCAAAAAGGACAAGCATAGACATTACTTAATTCTTTAAAATTAAGCTTTCTCTGCAGTATGTGTGCTACTAAAGCATTCTTCCGTATTACAAGGTTCTAGTGTTGTAGACAACACAGCAGCAACTAGTAGAGGATGAAAACAGAACTACTAAAATAAAACCAGTTGCTAATGTATTGTAGTAGGAAGCTCTCAAAACATGTTGCTGTGTTAGTCATCAAAAGGGTAAAATTATCTATGAACATGCAGTGAAGGTCAAGGCATACAATATTTTTTGTAGCAGTTCTCTAAAAATGTCCAATGTAAGTTATGGCTAGCATGAAACTGAAAGTCAGTTATTGGCTGACAGTAAGGAAAGAAGGGTAAGTACATACTTGGAGTGTGTCTGCATTTTCAAATTACTTGATTTCCTGAGAACCAGAAAGGAAAAAGCTGGTTTTGTCTTGATTTGCAGTATAAATACTGGTTGTGAACCAAGGTCTCACAATTCTTGTTGGGTTCAGATCTCCTTCTTGCCTTCATCAGAGGATATTGATGCAGTTCCAGAGCTGTTTGAGATTAACTGAGAGATTTGGAGGGAGCATGCGGTAAGAGTATTAAAGGTGGCAAAGGAGGAAATGCAATACCTGTCTTGAAGACAGGTTAGCTTAGGATCAGTTTCCAGAAAGGCTGTGAAAAAAAAAAAAAAAGCAAGCAAGCAATTGTAAACATTACAGAAACAGTAATACGTGTAACATAAATATTTATTTGTCAAGAACAAATAACTGATTTCCTTCTTGAACAGCAATAAGTAAGAAGCAACAAGAAGTGGTGTTCTTAGGAACAAGATAGGGAATATTATCCATTATTAACCCTTACTATGCGTTTGATTAAACAGTATTTAATTATGAAGGGTTCACTACCAAGATGGATGGATGTGTTGGTGAGACTTTCGCAGTCAGCTAGTTGTTCAGGTTAGCCAATATTATTATTAATCATTTAGATCACAGGAGAGAGAGTAAATGCATAGTTTCACAGAGAACAGTACACGGATAAAGCTGAAATTATGTCCTAGAACAGAGTTAGAATTTAAAATACTTGTAGTGAATTTGAAATAAAGTGCAAAAAGTTCTAAAAGGATTAAGTATAAGTTTGTACACATGGGCAGAATAGTCAGCAAATATGCGGAGTAGAGAGCAGTTCATCAACTTTGTGATATGGCTTAGAGTTACAGTTAAACACAACATGAACATGGCTCAGCAGTATCACACTAACATGGAAGACAAGATACAACAGCAGTGGGTATATGCAGGAGTAAAATTCATCATACGTGAAGTAATTTTGTTCCCTGTGTTCTGAGGAGAACCTCAGTAGAAATATTGTTTCTGGTTCTGCACATTAAGAAATTGATGTCCTGAAGAGAAACTGATGAGGGATGCAAAAAAGCATGACCTGCAAGGATATATTAAAGAGTGAGTCTTCTATTTCAGAGGATTTATGATTTTGGGTTGGATATTTGAAAAACTTGCCTAACACTAAAACTCTCCAAGCATTGGAATGTATGTTCAGGAGGATTGTAGAGTATCTTATCACAAGTTGTGTGTAAGAATAGTACAAAAAACCTAATTAATTACTGGTACAGAGTTGTTTTTGTCCTGAAGCAAGAAAATTAATATTTTGTAAAAATATACCGCATAATTTTTTAAAGAAAAAAAGGAACGAACAGCTTGATTGTTTTAAACAAAAAAGTGAGAATTTGAATACTCTTGCTTTATTTACTGCCATCCCCTTCATTCTGTTGTGCTCAGGTAATACCTGGCTTCTTGGGGAAGGAGTTCTTTTTGGGGCTGACATTGTTGCTCATCTTATTCAAGTATAATTGTGCAGTGTTTAACATCAAACAAGACAATGTAATTCAGAAGGAAATGAGAGAAAAAGAAGACTTCCCATTTTAAACATAGCTTCATTTGCAACCTATGTACCACAGCAAAAACATACCTGGCAATCGTCTTACTCAGCACGTGGGACTTGACTAGCTTTTTCCCATTGCAAGCTGCTTACACTTCTGATTACTAATTCAAAACTTTACCAGCAAAACGTAAACTTTCTCAAAATCACCTATAGAACACAGGAACACATCCAGGGAAGTTTTTAATGTCCCCAGAGGAAATTACACAACCTTTATGGGCAATTCCAGTGCTCTGTCACCGTCACCATGAAAGTCACAGAACAGTAAGGATTGGAAGGAATCTTGAAAGATCATCTAGTCCAATCCCCTGCCACAGCAGGACCATCTAGACCAAGTCACACAGGAACATATCCAGGCGGGTTTTAAACGTCTCCAGAGAAGGAGATCCCATAACCACCCTGGGCAGCCTATTCCCATGCTCTGTCATCCTCACTGCAAAGAAGTTCCTTCTCATATTTATGTGAAACTTCTAAAATTGAAAAAGTTTAAATTCTTTTAAAATTGAATGTCTTATGTTCCAGTTTGTGCCCATTGCCCCTTGTCCTGTCACTAGGCACCACTGAGAAGAGCCTGGTCCCATACTCCTAACATATAGTCTTTAGATATTTATAAGTGCTGATGTGGTGCCCCCTCAGTCTTCTTCTCTCCAGGCTGAACAGCTCCAGCCATAGCAGCCTCTCCTCATAAGGAAGATATTCCAGCCCCTTAATCATCTTGGTGGCTCTGCACTGGATTTTTCCTTTCTATCAAGCATAGAGGTTTCCAGCCCCTGGTAATTCATACGTATTTGAGCTCCTCTGTGAAATCATCTGAGAGTCTCAGTCAAAACATCATTTTCCCAGTTTGAAACAACCTCATTCCATTTTAAGCAACTGTGCAATGTGTACTCATTCTCTCAATACCTTGATTTTGTCTTACACCCAAGATGGAAACCAGGTGTTTTTCTAGTGTACCATTACAGCGTATCTAGGAAAAGCTTGTCACATCTCTGCAGGCCCAGATCAAATCAGCCAAAGCATCGCTAGAGGCAATGACAATCATTACAAGGTTTAAGATTTGCCATTATTTTTTTGCATCTTATCCTATGATTTGGGCACAGACAACCAGGGGTTTTTTTTTTAGATTGATATAAACTGACCGATAGTATTCCACATAATTTGAACAATTTATCCCATCTTAATATTACCACAATGCTGACTTGTTTGATGTTGAGACCAAATGAAGTCCTTTTTCCTTTTAAACAAATAAAACATAGTAAAGCAAAACTATTATTACAACATTGTTCATAAATATTATTTTTGCTGATAGTAACTACAATAGTTACCTGTTTGCAATAAAAAATATTTTCTAAAGCATTTACTATATAAGTGTGTCTGTATATATACATAAAAAAACATAAAGCAAAACTCCACACATAAGCTGACAATCCTCATGGATCTTCAGTGTTAAGTAGGGGGAAGTCCTTGGTTCCAGGTGCAGTTCAGGGATATCCACAACCTCTGAAAGAATAAAAAAATCTCTCAGTTCTGGCTAACTGGTGCACACTGGGTTAGAAAGAGAGTGTACTTTATTTTTGGTCTCCAGGTGAGAATTTCCCTTGCAAACTGTTAGTATCTTTGTAATGCCTGCAGGGAATACTGCACCCTTGCGCACTGCCTCAATGTGGAGGGGTCCTGTAACGATTAGACTTTTTTTTGGCCTCTGTTTACTAGAGTCATTTTTTGTGTTAACAATAAAAGGTTAAGGTAGCTGGTACCTGTATCACTAAAGGAGCAAGAATCTAATTCAAAGGCGCTCTCCTTTTTCCAGCCTACCCCCACCCTGTCAATGCTTAAAAGTGCAGCTGATGGCAGGGGGTAGTGTATTACATTAGCAATTTTAGATGGAGGCAAAGGCACAGTCATTCCAAGCAAATTGATAGTTTTGAGCTCACATCATCCTGTGAGATTTTGTGTATCTCAGGGCTTCCACTGTCGTACTGGAGGATATTTTTCATCAGGCAAAATCATTTTGAGATGGCTAGAACAACATTTAGTTGTTCTGCCATTTCCCCACTAATCAGTTGCATCTGAGTGCCTGTATCAATGAGGGAATTTCTAGGTGGTTGTATTGCTGCTATAGCCGCATCCGTAACAGAATTAATCTGTGTGTAATTTTGGTCATTGTCTTTCGGGCTTTCAGGAAGTTCACAAATGAAAGAAGTTAATCTGGCAGGGACTAGAGAAATTAATCTGGATGGATTAATGGGATTGAGTTTTGGGTATAATACACCTTTTTCTTCTACTGCTGGTGTACAACATACATTTGGCATAGATGCTACCCTCTGTAGAGAAGCTGCCAGGTCTATGGCTGCTGGAGCCTCAGTAGCAAGAGAATCTCCCTTTTCTTATGACTCTGTACCCCTGAGCCATAAAGAAGGTCGGGCAGTCAGTGAATGCTGATGAACTGGGGTGGTGTGTTTGGACACACCAGCCTTTGTTTCTGATGCCTCTGGCCATTCTTGTAATTTGCCTACCTCAGGGGAAGACAAGCAGGGAATAGTGTGAACAGGACAGGACTATCCACTCCCCTGATCAGTTTCAGGTTTCCAAACCAGTTTTGGTTCAGGGCTAACTCCAAGGTCATCCTTCATATCCTTAGGATAACCTTCTTCCAGATCATTATCATAGTAAAGTTCTTCTTCAGATCATTACACCAAATAGCTGTTATTAGATCATCACTATAGTAAACATCTTCCCCCATATAATCCCATTGAACTTCCAGATCATCACCCCATTCTCTCTCCCATGGTGGGAGTGGGGGGAGGGGCAGTAATCCCAGCATTTTACCAATAGGCTGGACCAAATCAGTCAGCAGTTTGCCTGGGAGAGAGTCAATTACTGTATCCAATTTCTCTGATGGATAGAAAGGGGAAAATTGCTTAGTCACTTCCTCCCACGCTTGTGGCTTCTCATTATGTCCTTCTAATTCTTCTGTTAGCGCTCATTTGAAAACCAGGGTCTCACATTTCTGTTCTTTTAATTCAGCTTTTAGTTGCTCCACATGCTCTTGTAAAGCTTTACCTTCAGTAGCTGTGGCAGCAATGTTAATCCCATGGACAGCACAAACTAAATCCTTTTCTTTCCTGTGTTTAGCTTTCTTTTCCTTCTGCAAAACCATGGTTCTGTCAACCACAATCTGTAAATTAAACCAATTTTCTTTTGCCCATTCATATGCAGATTCCAATGATCTCTCGTATTTATCAAGCAGTTTGAACAGTATTTCTGCCTTAGCACAACTAGACATGCCTTCCTGCCTTTCATTCATGTTTGGAATAAGGCATTGTAATAGTATGCTGAATCTCCAATCTCCTCAAAAACGTTCAAGAGGTTTCCATGTTCCTTTCGTCACAGATCAGGTCCCAAAAAGGAAAAAAAAACCCAAAAAACAACAAAACCACAGAATTTAGTCCTCATTGGCTAAGTGAGATGAATTTCCCCAATGCAAGGGGACTGGAGTGTCTCCTTTGTAACTTCACCCAAAAATAACCACCAATTCCACAAAGAAATTACAAAGTTCTAGTTTGTTCCTGAGTTTCACCTCAAACACAACCTCCAATTCCACAAAGAAGCTCAAAGAACCATCAGTATAAAACTCCATAAGGGGTCTAACTCCACTCTCCCCTCACCTGAACACAACCTCTGATTCCACAGAGAGGGGTGTTTCCTTTATAATTTCACCCAAAAATAAAAATAACCACCAGTTCCACAAAGAAGTTACAAAGTTTTGTTGTTTGAGCTTCACTCAAACAACCTCCAAATTCCACAGAGAAGGTCGAACAACTCTGTAAAGAGCCTAGCTGCACTCCCCATCACCTGAAAATAACCTCCAATTCCACAGAGGGATGCATCTAGCCAGGGAGTCCTGCAATAATACTATTCAGTCGCTAGGGGACTCGATCACTGTTTACGAGGGGAAAGCAAACTCGTGGAGAGGAGAACGGAGGAGTGTAGACAAGCTTTTATTCTCTTAAAACTGTTCCTGCAGTATGCTGGTTTTTGCTATCAGTTACTGAAGCGATTTCCCTTTCAATACTTGAAGGTATCCTGCTCACAGCGTTCAATCGTAAAGAGATATCATTGAACATACGCGGTGACGCACTTGAGAAATGCACTTCCGGAACTCGACAGCAGCCCTGGTCAGGGATCCGAAGGGCCACCTTTATCTCTCCGGTGTCGTCGTCGTCCGTCCCCCCCCCCCCCCTTTCTTCTCCCCTCTTTCGGAAAGGTAGAGATACTCAAAAGAAAGGTAGAGGTAAAGTCCAGGCGATCCAGACAGGTTGTCTGTGTACTGCCATGGGAGGTTGGGAAGTTTATTTTCCCAGACATCTCTAGCCAAATGTTAATTTCTGGTATTGTCCTCTCTGCAAGAGATGCTGGATCTTCGCTGGTTTTGGCTCCTCCCTTCCTTGGGACATGCTGGGACATGTTAAGACAAAGACAAGTCTCTATGATTCTCACAAAGCTGAGGTGGAAAAGAACAAGTGATAAGGCTGGGCTTCTTTATTCTCTTTCCTCAGTACCTTCCTCAGGACTCTTATCCTTGGTTCCGTGCTTCTGTTTGAAGTCTTTATTATGCTTATTTCCTCTCATTCTGCTGGTACTGTGTTCTCACCTCACTACCCACTCACCATTTCTGCTTCCCTTCCCAATTCCTGACTGCCACAGGCTGCCATAGTCTGTTCCAGCCACTCCTTGCCTCTGAGTGCCACTGCACACTGACTGTCAGTGTCTTTCTGTGTGTCTCGGCAGCTGCCACCTCTGCCAAGTCCACACCTATTCCCCTCCCT
>JAOXOE010031913.1:0-11495 GCA_028565055.1 Phoeniculus purpureus
GGCCCTCCCGGCCGCGCCGGCACCGCCAGGGGGCGACAGAGACCCGCGGACGCGGGAGGCTGCGCTCAGCCTGGGTCAGGCCTCGCCCACTCCGCCGGGCTCAGGCCGGGCTGCGGGCCCGGCAACGGGCCATGGAAAGTGCATCTGGTTTAATGGTCAGAGAGCAGGGGCAGATTATGGAGGATTTGAGGCCTATAAGCAGGGAGGTGCTGGGGATTGTGCAGGATTTGCAGTGCGGTCATGTTTGACATGAGCTCTCCTCCCCGGGCTTGGTGCAGCCTGGGTTTGCTTGCACAGAGAATCACAGACCCATGGAATCATAGAATGTGTTGGGTTAGAAGGGGCCTCCAAAATTCATCTAGTCCAACCCTCCTACAAGAACCCAGGGACATCTCCAACCAGACCAGATTGCTCAGAGCCCCATCCATCCTGACCTTGAATGGCTCCAGGGATGGAGCCTCCACCACCTCTCCAGGCAGCCTGTTGCAGGGATCTTTCACCCTCAGAGTCAAGAACTTTTCTCTGATGTCTATCCTCAGTCTATCCTTTTCCAGCTTCAAACCATGACCCCTTGGTCTAAGTGATCCTGCTGTGGCAGGAGGATTGGACTAGTTGATCTTTCGAGGTCCCTTCCAATCCCTAATGTTCTGTGATCCTGTGATCCAGAGAAGGTTCTCAACCCCACAGAGATGCCCTTACACAGCCGTAAGACCCAGTGACAGCCGTGGCTGGACACAGACCGCATTTGTACGCACATCCTGACACCAGTGATGAGCTGCAGGCCAGTGCAGCTGAGTTAATCCCTGTGAATGGCCACACTGGGGTTTCTGAGCTTCACTGTTCCAGGGTCTTCTTGGATCAGTGCTTTGTGCCTGTCCCTGCGGCACTAATCTCAGTCTAATCTCCGTTTGCCCTGTGCTGTTGAGCTGCAGCCAAGTAATGAAGTTCCCATGATGAAACCAGAAACCTTATAAAACCTGTCACAGAGAGACCCTAAAGCTGTTAGCAGCACTTGGTTTCTAGCAGAAGTTTTCTGGTACCAAGGGGCCAAAACTCATGGACTTGTACTGTTTTTGAAACAGGTTGTAAGTCCAGTGAGGCCAGGCTTCCAGGGGCAGTGGTCCTGTATGGCACGTTCTGCTGTGTTTCAAGGAGTCAAGAGCTGTTTGTATTTGTGATGTTTATCCAAATCCTTTCATTTTTAGGGTCTAAGGAACAACAGAGGGGTTAAGATGAATAACAAATAGTAGAGGAACAATTTCCATTAGCTAGACCATGTATTTTAACATCAGGATCAGGTTTGCTGCTAGTTTAAAAGTTAGGTTTTCCTTCCCTTTTTCTAATTGTTTCTTGTTCTTTGTTAATAAAACTCATTGTTTTTCTGTACCATAATGTTGTCCTAGTTTTTACCATGTTTTGAAGAACCTGGGAAATCAAAAGTGGAACAGGACTGCTCCTAGTAAAGCTAGAGGAACCATTCCCCTCCACTGGCAGCAGCAGCAGGTGACTACAGAAGCTGTAGTGTTCATGGGCTGTGCCTGAGCAAGGGAGAAAAGTTCAAACCTTTCATTTATGTGGCCTCTCAGGGAAAACCAGAGAGAGTCTGACTGTACCTGGTCGCTGCTTTTTTCTGTCATCAGGTACCAATATTTACACCTCATAAAACTTGAAAGTTTGAGTTCTTTTCTAGAACTGGCGGGTTTTGTACAGCAGAATGTCTTGTGTTGGGCTTGTTTCCCTTATGCCTGTGGAGTTATGATTCAGTGAGCTCATTATCAGTGTTTCTCCTTGTTTATAAGCAGAGAAGCTCTTCTGAGCTCTTTTTGGTTTATCTGCTTTGATGGGGTGTTTACACTATTAGTTTCATCATCCAAGACAGCTTATACTGTTCCGTATTTGTTAAAGGTCAAGAAACAGAGACGAAATGTAAGCAGTGTCATGATTCTATGAGTCTATGGAACAAGGTGAAGTCTGCAACTGAAAGCAAACACACCTGTGCTGTATTGACATATTTCATGTGTTATTTTATCTGCATGTTACTTAGTTTTCCAGCTGTGTAGGGAGCCTAGAAAATGGAGCTGTACTGGCTGTACCACCATTGCATTTTATGTGAAGAAGCCTGTCTTGCTTTTCATGTCTGTGTATTGTGGTTTGTGGGTTTTGGTTTTGGGGTTTTGTTTGTTATCATCAATTTGTGTTGAATTCTCTTATAGAATGTGTGTACTGGAGGTACTTCTATATTTATATTCCGGTTTTCATGAAATTTATCCTTACGTGCAGGTACTTATTTCCTTGCAAGCTTAGAACTATACAGGAAAGCAGAAGATATTAAGCCAGTAACTATGGCAAGAGCTGCTAGAGGAGCAGGACGCAGTGATCATTTCAAAAGTGAAACAAGTAGTGCTAAGTTCAGCAAACTGAGGGTCAACAAAGGCTTGCAGGCAGCTTTCCTAAGAGCAGTTACATGACAGCAATAATTTGTTGCCTGTCTGCAGAACCCTTTACTTTTCCCCTCCTATAAAATGTTGGGCACACCTTGTATAACACAGCAGGGGCTTGAGAACATTTCATTGTTTGGCTGTTTGTGCCTCCTTTCCCCAAATGCCTGGGATTTCTTGTTACCCAGCAACCACAGGGGTGTCCAAACACTTCACAGCAACAGTCCAATCTATAGGGGCTGGAGTGAAACCTGTGGGCTGTGGCACCTGGATTTCAGGAGACTGTGTCAAAAGGAGCACTTCAGCTATGGTGATTTGTGAGTTTGGAACCACTTTGTCAAGACCATCTTGCTTCTGTGTGTCTTCATCAACATTTTCCATGCAACTCATGACGACAGTGTGTCTATGCTATTACCTAACCACCATGGCTAGGACACAGGCTAAAACCCCTGCTCATGTCTATGTAAATATTAACACAGAATCATAGAATCATCATAGAATCATAACGGATTGGAAGGGACCTCAAAAGATCATCTAGTCCAATCCGCCTGCAACAGCAGGATCACCTAGACCAAGTCACACAGGAAACAGAAGATAAACATAAAACAGAAGATGTTTCAGAGCAATACCACATCCCCATGCTATTACGTGCTTTGTAATCAAACAAAATATTTGGTTTGTTTCAGAGCCAAATCCCTTGAGGTTGAGTGTATTTAGCATTTTTTGAACACTAAAAAGGATGCCCTGTCATCTCTTATCTGTCTTCTTTGTAAGGAAAATGAATTCCTTCCAATTAGGTCATCGCAGTCGTGTGCTGCTGCCATTACAGAAAGTTTTCCTGGTACGTGATGGTGGACGGATGCAGCACAGCACTCACACAGGTTTGATGCTGGCATGCAAATACTAATATGTAGGTTGAGCAGACCAACTGATAATACAGATTCCTTTCCCAAGGTAAGTTAGAGTCACTTGTGCTAACTCAGTCAGGCGAGAGGACACAAATTCATACGAAATGCCCACACTCAAACCGTTACATGAAATACACTTTTTGTGTGCTAACAACATTCAAATTAATAAAGATCAGGATTATTCCAGATGCCTAATTCTGAGCTAGCAACACTTATTTCAGCCTAAGGCAGAGTCAAACACAGAAGTGGAAGGGATTTAAGGGTGATGTGTGTTTGTTGTTCTCCTGGAAAGGAGATGGCTGTTTCCTTCAGAGAAAATTCAGTTTGGTTATCAGCTACAAGAGTTGATTGGCAAAAGCAGAAAGCTCGGAGGATGTTAAACTGAGGCTCATTTAAATTTAGATTTATTCCGATAACATTGTTTTAAGGGATAGTCTTAAAGTACCTTGTGTATGAGATGTTTAGTCTTTGAAATGGCACTGTACGTTTTGCCCTCCATACAGTATGGGAGATATTTGCATTATATAGTAGATGTATTTAAAAACCCTGTGGATTCTGAACTTGGTGCTCAGGCAATTTTGGGGTAAGCACAATGTCAGATTCTTCTGCAAGCAAGGTTAAGGACAGTTCACTGTTGGTATAGGTGTGATGCAGTCACAGCAACAGTCCTGTAACTGGGCACATTTTACAGCTTGACAGAACAGGAATTTCTTAGTGAGGCACCATGTAGTTACTGTGCAGTGTTTCCGAGTTGTGGGAGCTTCCCGACCTGCAAGAGTTTAACTGCACAGTGGATGTTAGGTAACCTTTACCCCAGAGCCCTTGTTGTGGGGAAATTGCAAGCTGTGTTCCACACCAGCTGTAAGGAAGAAGCAGGAACTAGGGTGAGTTAGCAAGGTCAGTGGGTGTACAACTGCCCGTGCAGGTCTGTATGCAGTACATGTCTGGTGTTGCACAACTTGCAGTCCTGTTCAGAGCTCTTCTGTCTTCAGCTGCTTTTCTTGCTGATGCTATTGATAACTCTTTTGTCTTCTGAGCTCTCCAGTCCAAAAGCAAGCTGTTCCTTCTCAGAGGGGTGCCACTGGTTGGCTAAGGCTGGCCAGTCCTGGGGCAGACTCTCTCTAATTAGCAAAAGCCTTGAGTGTGGCGACAGAGAGGGCTGACTCAGCACATACGGTCACAGGCAAAAGATAGAACTGACTCAAGGAAAACAAAATCAAATTTAATTTAAACAACGAAACCTCATCACCAAATACAGACTGAGAGATACAAATGGTTCTTACATGCAATTTCCCAGGTCCAGCACCGCTGTCTCCTTCCCCTCGTGGTGAAAACCACCTGCAGTCCTTCCCTGTGGCAGTGTGGTGTCCTTCCCATGGGAGACAGTCCTCCACCAACTTCTCTGATTGCAAATATCTTCCATACTGTATGGAGGGCAAAACTGGCTGGGGGTGTCCCGCATGCTGCAGTTCTTTCAGTAAACTGCTCCAGTTCAGATCTCCTTCGGAATTCTGGCCTTTTCAAGGACTAGTTCCCTGCTCCAGAGTGGGGTCTTCAATGAGCCACAGACAGGACTCTTCACCATAGACCTCCACCATGTTCCAAAAGGAAGTGGACCTCGTAGAAGCTGTTTACACTCCCTGACTGAGATAATTGCCAGTTTCCTCCAAGAGCAGCAGGTAGCCAGGTTAATTTAATTAAAGCCATCTTTTCCACAGAAAAACTGTGGCAAAGCAAACTTCCTTCATGATGGTGCTTTATCACTTGTAGAGAGGGTTACACTCATACCTTTAGGTAGCCTGGCTGTCTGCAGTGTAACTGCCTGGTGACTTTCATACTAAGCAAGCAGAAGGTCTATCACATGAAGTCGCTATCACTGGTGTCTAGGATGGAAGAGCATGTAGAAGATTTTCACAGGAAGGACTGCAGTGCAGACAATACATAAGGCAACACAAAGCCTTAAATGTGACTGGTTTGGCCATTCAACATGGCATGAATTCTTCACTTGCAGACAGCTGTTAGAGAAATGACTGACCACAGGTTCAGCCAGGCTCAAACTACTTTTCCTTTTCACACCACCTCAGACTCGCATCTTCAGCGAACACTCTGGGGTCACACTCTGATCTGAGCAGGAGATGAAGCCCTATATGCAATTTAACTTGGTAGAGAGATATCATACCTGAAATAGTCGTCCTGGTACTCTGTGTCAGAGGGGGAGGGAGCTGTCAGCAGCCCCATGAGTCAGAATTCAGAGAACTTATGCAAAAGTGCCCTTCATTTACTTTTGCACTGAGAACTCTCTGTGCTGAGAACATTTTAAGCTAGACCAACAAGCCTGGGCTCACTGTTTGCTCTGATTCCACATGCCAGTGAAAAGCTTGAACTAATTTGAACTTTGTGAGATGGATAGCAGTTTGTTTTACTAAGCTATTTAAAACCATCAATTTAGACTTAAACTTTGGCTGAGCAAATTCAAAGCTCTAATCACACAGAGCTCCCCTAATGGCATTTCCTTTGTGATTTCAGTGGACAGAATTTATCTGTAAATCAACAGTATTTCCCTGCCAGATTTTCCAGCACCAGATTTTCCATATTCTGAAGTATTTTATCAAGAAATGAGAACTGAAAATTAAGCAGGTGAGTTTCTTTTAGTTTTTAGTGAGTGGCAGCAATGCTCATTACTGCTGACCTCAGCACAGCTCTCCCCTCCCTAAAACAGTTTCAAAAACGCCTACTTTGAAATCATGCAACAATCTGAACAGTTATGTCTTGTTTGTGAGTGTGTGTAAATCTCTTAAATTTGTGGAATGAGAGAAAGGAAGATGAAGAGGATGAGAGGAAACCACAAACCAGCCTGTGATGATTTGTCTACTTCCAGCCGACTGGTGTAGCCTTTAAAGTCCAAAAATCAGTACCTAAATCTGAGAACAGAAGTTGCAAAGCATTCTTTCTGGAGCCACTGGGTTGTATCCTTACCCCTGAGTAAAGCACCTGACACAGTGCTGACACTAGTAGGATAATGCTCATTTTTTAACCAGGGACAGATTCACACAGCTGCCAGGATTGCCCAGTCCAATTCTCAATTTTCCATCAGAATTAGAAGTCTCAGCTTTAGGCTTTGGATCAAAGGCTGGGACTCATACCCATCATTCCTGTTTACACTCATTGATGGAAAAACGCACGGGAGCGGCTTTTGGACAAAGCTAGGTAAAGGTTTGCTGTTAATAATAGGTTTTGTTCTGCAATTTCCTGCTCATTTGGATGTGAAACTTCAGCAAGAGGCACTAACTCAATTGCTGGAGTATTTATTATCTTGTGACACAATGCTTAGTTGTGCTCAGGGTTCAGCCACCATCCATCTTCATGCAAGCATATGCCACTTCTGAAAGCAGTGGCATTCCATCCTCAGTGCTCCTGGGCAACCTCTCCTTGGTCACTGCTCTACACACAGCAGTCAGAGCCCCTTTGCCTATCCAGTGTTGTTTACTCCAATCCAGATTGGGAGACTTCCCATGACAACGTTTACAACTGGGGTAGAAAGTTCTTTCACAGAGGGGAGGAGGAGGCTGTAACAGTTGTTGCTTACCCCACGAAACAACGTTCCTGTGCTCTAACTCAGAGCTTAGAAAAGGACCTCAAATAAAGCGTATCTTAGAATACACAGTACCACGGTGTCTGGCTGAATCCCGTCTTCAGCATCTTCATTGTACATATCACGGAACGATAACATTTGAAGGCCTACTAGAAAACTGGAGAGGGATTTCTTACCAAGGGCATGTAGTGATGGGGCAAAGGGTAATGCTTCAAACTGAAAGAGGGTAGATTTAAATTAGATATAAGGAAGAAGTTCTTCACTGTGGAGATGGTGAGAAACCAGAATTGATTGTCCAGGGAGATTGTGGATGATCCATCTCTGAAAGTGTTCAAGGCCAGATTGGATGGGACTTCAAGCAGCCTGATCTAGTGGAAGGTGTCCCTGCCCATGGCCAGGAGGCTGCGTTGAGAAGATCTAAAGATCTAGGTCCCTTCCAGCCCAAACCATTCCAGGATTCCCTGATTCAATCTCTGCAGACTGGGTATCCAGAATCATATTAAGCTGGAATTTCTAGAATCTGTTCTGGCTAAAAACTAGCAGATTACAGTGTTCTGAATAGTCTACTTAGTGTGTACTGGACCAGGTGAACTCACTGCAGATCTCAGAAGCCAGAACCTTTTGGCTGCTGGAAACGTTTAAAAGGAGAAATCTCCTATTAGCTGACCTTGGTGGGCAGGAACTCTACAGCAACCATGGGGATTATCTCCTGTATCTTTCTAACAGTGCTGGCATCTCTTCCCAAGATTGTTGTCATCAGAGTAACAAGAAAGGACTTGCCTTGGGACCAGCTGGAAGCTGATGGCTTTGATTAGTTAATAAACCACTTTTAAATGCTGGTGCAGCATTGGACTGAGTCATGCTGGTGAGCTTCTGCCACCGCTGCCTTGCAGCACGTTTCCATGCGCCTGGCAACAGACTGCCAGTGAGCAGCCACAAGGTCACCACATGGTGCAATGCCAATTGCAGAAGCCACATGAAAAGAGTTCGCAAGACTGATGGAGCATACTGGCAAGATACAGGTGAGAAGTCGTGATGACAACCAGTGACACATTGGTAAAGAGGAAGGCACATAAACTGGGAAATAGCGCCTAGAGCCACACGGAGCAGGCAAGCTGTGAAACAGCTTAAACATCATGGAATACAGTTCCTGAGCCAATCCATTAGCCTGGAATAAGAAAACCTGTACAGAAATATTTCCCTAAAGTGGTCGGACTTAATTAAAGAGTAAAAGGCCCTCGTTGACATCAGATTTACACTGTACAGGGTTTTACCATGTGGGTGGAATTTCACTGAATCATGACAAAGAGCTTTAGTCTGGAGGCTGACCTTATTCATAGTCACGTTGGTTCATTTTCCCAAGCCAGATCACTAGAATGAGGTGTATTTTAAAAGTGTATCCACGTGTGTGTGTTTCACAGCAGCTTGTACCAGCAATAGCCAGAAGCAGAACAGCTTTTCCTTCTGCACGAAGCTTGCCTGGTCGGTGTTTGTGTCACTCTCATTAGAAACCAACAGTTTTTACAATCATTTTTGTAATACAAGTAAGAGCTCTAACCTGACCTCGCTGAAGGACTAAACGATGTTTTTTATTTCCATCGCTGCATTTAACTTTCCCAGAATAGATAGAATGAATCAGAAAGATACAGGGTTCTTCTGGGTCTTGCTCAGCACTGAACAGAAACACTGATGAAGATTTAAATGTCACAGCAAGTATATTTTCAGTCCATGAAAATTAAAAGGTGGATTTACAACACAGGGATTGTGCACTGAAGCTGTCTCACAGGTTTATGCATGTTTGCCTCCTGCAGCCAGAACACTCCTAGTAGTTGGCAATTGTCTACTAAGGAGAAAAAAATCCTTTGATATGGAAAGGTCAGTGCCATCTTTCTATCTGTTCAGACATGTGCAGTGCTTCACCAATAACAATAATAATGATCCTAAAGACTTACTTCAGGAAATTTCATAAAACCTCAACAAAGAGAACGCTCTCATTCCTGTGCACAGGCTAAAAAGTCTGCTGGGATATGGAAGTTTTCAAAGCAGGATTCAAATGGATCCTAAATGAGAGGCTTTGCCCTGTTCTTTGTACAGGCATAAGTACCCTAAATGGTGTGGAGGTGAGTGAGTGAACACTTGGCACTAATTGAAACTACTGATGCTGCTTCTGTTCGTATTTGCTAATATAATTCCAAAAGCACCATCAAATCCAGAAACACTCTTTTTTTTTTACCATACTACAGTCTGATCTGATACTAAGAAGAGTGATGAAGAAAGGTATTTGGATTTACTTGTTTCTAAAAACCCCTCTCAGAACGTAGTACCAGGAATGACAGACCTGGAGACAAGATTACACCAGCATCTTCTCTACCCAAAGTGTTAATGTCAGAGTCATGAGTAATCGAACAGCTACAGTAATTATCTAATCTGTTCTCTGTGTTTGTATTACTCAAAATGTATTTATAATGCCAGAGGATTTGTGAACATTTGCTTTATGAGCTGCTCCTACACATTCTGTGTGTGCAAGTAGGTCTCACTGGCATGTGTCATCCCACCAGTTCCAGCAGTACTGTGGCAAAGCGGGGCAGGTTTATGGCACACAGTGCGGATTCATGTGAGAAGCTCGAGACAGAGCAGGTACCGTGATGAGGTGTTATGTCCCTTCGCTATTACTGACACGCCTTCTTTTTTGTCACCACTAAACAGCTTCTCCAGTGGGCAATATTGTCTGCACTGGACTGCTTCCAGTTTCCAGCTTCTTCTCAAAGCTGTCTTACACCTTTCTGTGGAGCACTGCGTTCTGCCACAGATTAGGAGAGTTTGAATCAGGCAGGAAAGAAGGAGGGTGGAATTGCTGAGCCCGTGTCAATGCCAGGCTCTCCAGGGCAGTTTCTTGGCATGGGCTTAAGCCTGCAAATACTAACTGCTGAATGATCAAAGAAAACAGGGACCTGCTTTTAAGAACAATTGTCACTGTAGTTGTGGATATGTGTCTGTTTGCATTCAACAAATTTCACATGCCTGCTGACAGAAACAATGGCATAAAATGAAGGTGCATGCAATTAAAACGCCAGTGCCTCGCTGGACCTCATTTCCCTGGTAAGAACCTTAAGCAGATCTTCTAGGAAGCCTACCATGCCAAGCATCGTATCACGCTTAATCCTGTACTTGTCCTTTCTCTGGTGCTCCCTCTGACGTCAGTGGAAACTTGACACATGAGAGTGCAGAGGAATCAGGCTGAACTGATTTTTTTTATATAGTGTGATTAAAAGGAAGCCTTCTGAAATGCTCCTTTCTACAACACAAAGGGATGATATCTGCTTCGCTCTTCAAAAATCCTTACCTGCATGGATTTGTGTACGTGTGTGTTTAGGCAAGACAGTTAATAAATATGTTTTGATGGCAGAAACACCAGATTCAAAAGGGATTGCTGGGAAGTACCTGTAACGAGAGGAATTCCTGATGAATTTCAGTTTGCTGCTCTACACCCCATGTATATAGCCACTCCTGAATAGCTTCTGTGGATAGCTTTGCCCTCACATCTGTGGTTGCTACCTTGAGTACAGCCAAACCCAAATGCTAGAGGACACACACACACACACACATACACAGAGTATAATCAGTAGTAAGATTAAAATATTTTCTGCTTTTGCCCAAAGGGCTCTGAGAAATACCTTTGACTCGAATAAGCGATGTCCCAGGTAGTTCCATTTGCTGCTAGCAACAGTAACCACATTGTGCCAAAGGGCTTGCGCTCGGCTCTCGGTGAAAGAAACCAAACGACACAGGTTTTGAAATCAAAATCGTACTCAAATAAACCATCTTAATAAGAAAAGGGGACAAACTAATATTGCAATGCCTTTCCCATACCAAAGATTGCTTGGAGCAAGATACAGAAGAGCCTTCAAGAAGCCACTGGGTACGAGGTGCCTCTCGGGACCATCAGTCCGGCTAAGGCACATGGACGGGGACCCTCCGCAGAGGACCCAGCATCGGCCAGGTCTGATCCCACCCGTCCTGTGTCAGAACACCGACATGTTAAGCAACATCAAAGCTTCTCGAATACGGATTGCTCAATTCTGTTCTCGCTAGTCCACCCGCGGGAGTGGCCGCTGAACCTCTCTCATGCGTTTCCAAACGCTGAGAGCGAGTACAAGCCCAGCTCTGCCCGTGCGCTTCTCCGCCAGCGGGGACAGGTACGACCCGTCCGCGTCCCCATTAGCAGCCCAGCAGCTCGCCCGCAGCTCCCCTCCCCGCTCCTGATCCCTTCCTCCTCGCCCCCAAATCCCCGCTAATCCGTCCCAAACCCCCGCGCCGACGGAACACCCCCCGCTCCCCCCGCGCGCCGCTGCTCTGCTCTCGGCCCCCGCCAGGGGGCAGCACCGCACCCGCGCACCCGCCGCGCTGCCCCCGGCCCGCCCGCGCCTCGCCAAGGTCACGGCGCTCCGCAGGTGCGCAATGCGGGGAGGGCAAGAGAGACGCCTGGACGGCCGGAGCCGCCGCCGCCGCCGCCAGCCCCCTCCCAGCGTGCGGCAGTTGCTCTGCGTGACCCTCCCC
>JAOXOE010031914.1:0-11495 GCA_028565055.1 Phoeniculus purpureus
GGGTTGGACTCGATGATCTCTTGGGTCCCTTCCAACCCCTAACATCCTATGATCCTATGATCCTATGATCCTATGATGAAGGAAGTGGAGCACCTCCTTTATGAGGAGAGACTGAGGGAGCTGGGTCTCTTGAGCTTGTTAGAGACTGAGGGGTGACCTCATCAATGTCTATGAATATGTGAAATGTGGGTGTCAGGAGGATGGAGACAGGCTCTTCTCAATGTCATCTAGTGATAGGACGAGGGGCAATGGGTGTGAGTTGGAACATAGGAGGTTCCATATAAATATTAGAAGGAACTTCTTCCCAGTGAGGGTGACAGAGCACTGGAAGGGGCTGCCTAGTCGGGTTGTGGAGTTTCCCTCTCTGGAGATGTTTAAAACCCACCTGGCCATGCTCCTGTGTGGCTTGGTCTAGGTGATCCTGCTGTGGCAGGGGATTGGACTAGATCATCTTTCAAGGTCCCTTCCAAGCCCTAATGTTCTGGGATTCTGTGAAATGGCAGAGACCAACCTGACTAATAAAGACTATGTTTAATTGAGTTCATTTGCTGAAGTTGTTCTTCAAGATAATTGAGATCTGGCACCTCGTGCAGCGGGCCACACGCTCTGTGTCACTTTGGAAATGGACTGCTGTTTCTATCACACTTGTTTTTAGCTAATGTGTGCAATTATCTATGAAGAAAAGCCAGATAACGCCTGTGAGTGACTACTCTCTGTATTTATTGAAATAACTACTGGAATCACAGAACATTAGCCATTAGCTGAAATTAACGTTTCTTTGCTCACTGATTTTTTTCCAGTCGGGCTTTTTAACTAAGGCTAAACAAATTTTGCACTCTAGTGAAATATAATGGCTCAAATTTTTCTTTGCTTACTGTGTCTACAGGGTATCCTGCTTCAGTGAGTTCTGTGGAAGCTTATGGAGCAGTATGTGCCCCTTCAGATGACGTGCATGAATATTTAAGGAAAGTGTTCTGTGGAGATCCATCACACTGTTCCTGTGTTAAATATTCTTTTACAAATAACCTTGTGGGCCCAAGAGGAGGGAGGAAAAGCATGCTCAATTACCTTCTAGAATGCATTTTCATTAAATGCCAGGTTGAACAAAAAGATGGTCAAGAACAGATGAGATTCTTTCATTATAAGCCGGTCTCAGTAGAATTTAATAAGGTTTTTAGCCCGTTAAGCATTTACGTTTGCACTTGGCATCTGAGTATTTAACATTTGAGTGCAGTGCATCTTCTTTCTGTATGTTGTCATACCTTTCTAATAGTGACACAAGCTACAATTTTAGGGTTCAGAGGAGCTAGGTCTCTTTAGATTGGAGAAGACTGAGGGGGTGACCTCATTAATGTCTATAAGTACGTGAAGGGTAGGTGTTAGCAGGATGGAGCCAGGCTCTGCTCAGTGTCATCTAGTGATAAAACAAGGGCCAATGGGTGTGAGCTGGCATGTAGAAGGTTCCGTATAAATATGAGAGGGAAATTCTTAATAGTCAGGGTGACTGAGCACAGGAACGGGCTGCTCAGGGGGTTGTGGAGTCTCCTTCACTGGAGAAGTTTAAAACCCACCTGGACGTGTTCCTGTGTGACTTGGTCTAGGTGATCCTGCTGTGGCGGGGGGATTGGACTAGATGATCCTTCGAGGTCCCTTCCAATCCCTAATGTTCTATGATTCTGTGTATTTTTCATTTTCCTCCTAAAATGTTCTGTTCTGACAGTTCTGCTGCGCAGCAATTCACGAAGTTTTCTTACCCAATTCTCAGCTATCCTTAGATATAACACATTTAGTCTTCTCAATCATTCTTTGCTCAGTCACACTGAAGTTTGCTGTCACTGCAATGTTTTACTTTCTTCTATCAAGGCAGACTTGAAACTTCCAGTGGAGCGAATGAGGATGCTAAGGCAGCTGCATGGGTCAGTAGGCAGATGGAGGAGGTGAGGGCATCTGTACAGGCATCTGTAAAAGCCCACCTGGATGTATTCTTGTGCAACTTGGTCTAGGTGATCCTGCTGTGGCAAGGGATTGGACTAGATGATCTTTCAAGGTCCCTTCTAATCCCTAATAATTCCATGACAGTGTGATGTCCTTTAGCCATTTGACTGTATTTACAAGTTCTGTTTAGCTGTCAGATTCTTTGGCTAATACCCTTCTCAAGATGTTTTCCTTCTAACTATCACATCTTTAATGTGTTTCCCTTTAACTATCCGCTCTGTTTAAACACTTAAGCAAGTTCTTGTTCTACAGTTCCTGTGGATCCCCCTTGGTCTGGGGATTGGACTAGCTGATCTTTCAAGGTCCCTTCCAATCCCTAATGTTCTGTGAGTCTGTGTGATAAGCTGGGTACTTTCTGTGTATAATTGCTGTTCTACACACCAGGTCTTGAACAGACTTGGCTACAAGAAACACTCCGAGTAGTGAAACTGCCTTCCTCCACCACACCGCATCTTTAAGCACAATGTGTTCCAAGTCCATATTCTATGAAGCTGTCTGTGCCAAGGGTATTGGTAAGGGTAAAGGAACTAATAGTCTTAACTTGTCTTATCAAGTTAATACTCTTAACCTGAGGTGTTGAGGAATATGGTATAGGGGTGACCTTGTAAGGTAGGGTAGACGGTTGGACTCGATGGTCCCAGGGGTCTTTTCCAACCAGAATGATTCTGTGATTATTCCTCTTTCGTGTGCTGCAGCACTTGGGAGAAGTAATTAAGAATCAAAGCAAAGTAGAGCTAGTAAATAAACCTCTGTATGTTAAAAACACATTTCCTTATTTACTGACATAGGTAAAGTGCCCATCACATCCATTTTATTGAAAAGCAAATTGAGGAATCATAGAATCATCAGGGATTGGAAGGGACTGCAAAAGACCATCCAGTCCAATCCCCCTGCCCCACAGCAGGATCACCTAGGAATAAAGAATGGAAACCGTTTGGTTATGATTATAAAATGCAAATCACTGGTTTGGATAAGAAAATAACAAGCATTTCCAGTTCATTGGTTGTGATCCAGTTACAATCATGTAGTATTGCACACAAAAAGTGCAGCAGAGATGTAATTCTATTAATAAAATTGTGGCTACATCGTCCTGCCTATCACGTTTTAAAGAACACAATACTGTCTAATAATGTACATTCGATCTGTTACAGCTACACGAGTTAGCTGCTCCAAGTGCAATCAAAAACAGATAGACGTGGGTAATGTTGACAATTCGCTCAAGTACTTAATAAATTAGATGTTAATTATTTTGACTCCTATTGGCACGTTACGGCAACACGTAAGAGAACCATCTGCTAACCTAATAAAGAAGGAACCTCAAACTATTAATTAAAACTATTAATTAAAACAATTATGATTATACCAGCTTATTCTTTATCAGGGTGCTCATGCGCCGTTTCAGTGAGGACCAGTCTTTAGATGTGTTCATGCTCAGGATTTCTCAAATGAATGATGTTAAACTCTTCCTAGGGAAAAGAAAAAGGCTAGAAGAAGGTATTATGTGCATACACAAAAATGGTAAGTGGGAAGTGAAATATAAACTATGGCTTTGATTCTGGTTTATACACAAAACATTAGCTAAAGAGACCCAGCCCCCTCAGCCTTTCCTCATCAGGGAGATGTTTCGCTCCCTTCATCATCTTTGTGGCTCTGTGCTAGACTCTCTCTGCCAGTTCTGTGTCTTTCTTGAACTGAGGAGCCCAGATCTGGACACAGTACTCTAGATGCGATCTCACCAGGGCAGAGTAGAGGGGGACAAGAACCTCTCTCCATCTGCTAGCCACCCAGCTTCTTATCCACAAGCTGGACACAGTACTCTAGATGCGATCTCACCAGGGCAGAGTAGAGGGGGACAAGAACCTCTCTCCGTCTGCTAGCCACCCAGCTTCTTATCCACATCAGGATGCCGTTGGCCTTCTTGACCACAAGGGCACATTGCAGGCTCGTGGTCATCCTGCTCTGTCTCGGTGGACATTAGGTGATCCTAGTATCCACCAAATGATTCTATGACCTTTAACACTTATATCTTTTTCCTACACACAGACATGAATCCTCTCTTTCACGTTGGTGCAAGCCCTTATCAGCACAGACACTCTCCTGATAGATGTTGACACATACACTTGTTACTGGTGGTGTTGCAGGTTACCTGTACCCAAGCCTGAAACACAGGGCATCCTTTCTCCCTTCTCCGTGATCACTTGTTTTTAATTGATGCTCCTAGTCGGAAGGCATTTGGATGTGATCACTGTATGGTATACAATGGTGCTAAGTCCCTTAATTGGAAAGCATTAAAAAGTAGGATTGTATTCACAGCACAGAGCTTGCCAGCACGGTTGAAGAGTGTAGCAGCATCACTTATGCGCTTGATAAATTGTTGTCTGCTAAGAGTCAGAATACACGGACTGAAAACCTGTCTCAGTCACAAAGCATAACAGCTTTGCGCCGGTGGATCTGAGTACAGATAAAATACATATCTCATCTTTCAAGCAGAAATTTATTCAATGCAAAAGCACAAAAATTGAGTCCTACAATAAAAGTAAACTGATCTTTAAAAAAACACCCCACACATCTCCTCGGAAGAGAAATGTTTCTCTCCAGATTAGATAGTGTTCCTTGCTATGCTTGTTTGCTCCTGAGCTAGTCGCAGGAAAACTGTCACTTGTAACTGCCACTTTATTACTTACACAAAGTCAAGAAGGAAATCATCACACTCTAGTGCCACTGCAATAGGTATTTCTATCGCCAGGCTATAGAAAGACCTTTTTTCAGTGCATTTAGGAAAGATAAGTACTTTCCTTTGTGTTGGAGTGATTATTTAAAATGTCATGTAACTCCAAGATTTGGACGAATACACTCTCTCTATATATGTGTATATATATATATAAAAATATATATGGATACATATAAATATATATAAAATAATATAAATATATAAAGAATAATTTATAAAAATATGTGTATATATCCTAATACATTTATATAAAATATATCTATACATATATATACATAAATACCTATATGTTATGTATGTAAATATATCTAGACACTTATATCAGTATATATTCATGTTTACATATTGTCATATATAAATAGGTTTATAAATTTTGTCTATAAATAGTTTTATATCTTTTTATGCTTTATATTTTTATAAAATATATTTATATATTATACATATATTTTATATACTATATACATAAACATATTTTTATATATATACATGTATATGTTTTTCTTTCCAGTTTTCTCAGTCTCATTTCTTCCTCATTCCACTCTTCTTTCATTTCACAACTCACTTTTTATTCAGTTAAATTGCCAAAAGAATTTAAGGGATGTTTCCCTCACTTGTGCAGAGTCAGGGAAACTTAATGTTTGTGTGTGCATGTGTTTGAGTGCAAATTTCACACTCCTTAAAGGGTTTATTGGAAAAGTTCAGAGCTCGTAATTGTGGTGGAAGTTTTGGGCAATAAGCTCTTGGTCTTTGGAGGTCCCTTCCAATCCCTAATGATTCTATGGTTGACGACATTTTGTTTGTTTTCTGAATTCATTCTGGTCACGGGACCCCAGAGTGGTCATGACGTATGATGCCTGCTCTTGTTCAGGTAGCTCCATTTTGGAAGACAAATAAAAATGTCCATGTATGTCAGCTAAAAGAATAGAAAAGAGTTTAGCTCGCTGAGTTCTCAGCAAAAGCTGAAATCAGTAAAAGTATTTTCTGGGAGCCTGTGGTATATTTTTCTCATCCCTGGGTGATTCAGCTTATTAAAAACAATTATTTCAGGATTTCCTTACTTTTGCAGGTTCATTCTTTAAAAGACATGCACAGATGGAATGTTCACTGATTTAGAGGAAATGGATTTTAGTGGGTAAGAGAACTAACCAAACTTTTCCATGCTGAGCCTTACTGGTTCTTCTCATCTGTTATTGAGCAGCCTTTTCTTATTCCAGAGATGGGTGCAGAATGTTCTTTTTTCTTTTAAGACAGATACCTCAGGCAAACTGTTATCTGTAGCTGACCAAGCCAACCATCTTTGAATCTGAAAGAAAAAATAATATCAAAAAGCTTATTTGATATGCACGCGTGGTAATTATCTTTAATCAAAGTAATCAAAGGAGGATCTGCAGTATTAGCATTATTGCAACTCATCCTGTGGAATTAGTTCTTTCACATTTACACTGGAGTAACTGAAGTCGTCGCATACATAAGAAATCAATTAAGCATTAATTATGTTTCCCTTCTCATTTAAAATAATGTAAACCTCATCACAGTTTCATTTGCTGTGAGCTTATTCTGTGAGCCGATTCAAACCAAACCCTATCGCTCATGGAACTGCTCAGACTTGTAGAAGAAAGGCTTTTCCCTGACTAATATATCTGTTTTAAACCTATTGGAAAGGGTAGGGCTTGAGTGAGTGCTTGAGGATTCACTCCTGCTCACCTGTGTCAGCTGAGGAAGGACTGGCTGGAATTGCTGCAGGTGTGTGAAATAGCCAGCACGTGTCACACCTGTGTTCGACTGCCTAAGGAGTCACAGACACCTGAGCAGGGCAGCGTGTGGAATGGAACAGATATTTAGGCTGCTGTGATGTAACTGGCAGCTACAACAACCTCAACAGAGAAGTCATCAGAATCAAGGTAAATAATTTTGACTAGAACGTGGTTCTGCAGATTTGCACAAAATTTCCTCTGTGCTGGACCTCACCTACTGATTTTTCTTTTCTACCCTTAAAAACTGCGAGTCTATGCTAACTGCTGAATTAATTTTCTGAAGAAGGGCATAAAGCAGTGGCCGTTTTGATGGCCTTCAGCCAGACTGAAAAATCACTGAATGAACAGCCTAGAGAAAAAAGTCCTGATTCCTAAAATGACAGGACATCATAACAGTATTGGCAATATTTACTTCTATATTAACCGAGGAACTGCTAGTGTCCAGTGCAGCTGTGGCATTGTAAGAGCACAAGTTGTGTTCCTCTGTCTGAGGTAAAGGTGCTTATAATTGTATTCAAGTGGAGACAGGCTGCTTAAATCCCCCCTTCCCACTCTCAGCCTCCTTTAGATCCGATTGAATCCACTCTATGGGGTAAGTAACCTTAGGTGACTGGACTGCCTGTGTCCTGCTCTGGAGTCCTCAGCACTAAAAGGGCACAAACCTGCTGAGGGGAGTCCAGAGAAGGACTGAAAAAAGATGGATGGAGCATCTCTGCTGTGAGGACAGGCTAGAGGGTTGAGTTGTTCAGGCTGAAGAAGAGAAGGCTCTGGAGAAGCCTTATTGTCACTTTCAGTACTCAAAGGTAACCTATAAAAAAGATGGGGAATACTCTAGTAACAGCACCTGTTGCAACAGTACAAAGGAAAAACAGTTTTAAACTAAAGGAGGGGAGATTTCACTTGGACATGAGAAATAATTCTTTGCTATGAGACGGATGAAACACTGGTAGAGTGTTTCCCAAAGAGGTGGTAGATGCCCCATCCCTGGAAGCACTCAAGGTCTAGCTGAATGAGGTCTTGAGCAATCTGGACTAGTGAAAAATGTTCCTCTGCATGGCAAGGGGGGGTTGGACTTGAAGGTACAAAGATACCTTCTAAACCAAAGCATTTGATGATTCTGTGTAGAGGGTGTAAAGTTGTGTAAACCTCATTAGTGATCTTGAAATGTGCTGTTAGGCAGCCCTATGCTTCTCCTCACATTATCATAAAGAATCTGCTCTTTCTCCTGGTATAAAGCTGGTGTAAGGCTTCTGATGGAAGTTTGCAGGGTTGTGGGAGAGGCTACCCAGGCTACGTTATGCAAACCACTTTCAGAGTTCATCTTCTAGTCTCTTTGTTTTGTGGTGTGAAACATTCGATCCCACAATAAATGCATGTGTTTGGTGATGCAGTGGCAGAAGCTGCTCAGAGGTGTTGTGGAAACCCCATTGTAAAAGGTACTCAAGATCAGGTTGAGTGGGATGTTTACCAGCCTGAACTTGTGAATAATGTCCCTCCTCATGGCAGGTGTGTTTGACTAGATGGTGTTTGGAGGTGCTTTCCAACACAAGCCATTCCTCTATTTCTCTCCTTTCTGTGCCATGGTCTAGGTGACTGTGGGGATGTCAGATCATAGGCTGGACTTGAAGATCTTAGAGGTCTTTTCCAGACTCAATTATTCTGTGATTCTGTGGCTCTGTAGATTCTGTGGCTCTGTATAATGAATTATGACCCAGCTATGATTGGATATGCAGTGCTTAAATAAGCATCATCTACGATTCTATGGTCTCAGATTAGCAGAGATCTGCACAGACCATGAGGAAAAAAAAATAGTCTGGATTTCCTACCACTGCTGCTCTTCTTCCTCCTGTCTCAAGGGAACTTGTCCTTTCTCTGCATTGTTCATCAAGTTAAACTCATCCTATTCTACCACCTTCTGTACCAGCATTGCTTAAAGTGTATTTGTCATTTTCACAGCTGTGAGTGCTGTCACCAAAGGCCACGATGACTTAAACTCTCTATCTAGATCTTTCTCAGTGTATTCAAAAATTCAGCATGTGAGATTCTGGCATCCCAGTAGTATTCTGATGCTTTGGGGAAGCAGAGGGTTGATGTGCTGATAATGCCTTCTGACTCAGTTGCCATTAGTGTTTTATGTGCTCTTAAGGGTCATCTAGTTGCTGAAGGGTGGATGCACTTCTGACTCATAGGCACTCTCTGTGTACTGTAGCAGAACTCTCAATCTCCTCCCAGCATCTCCTCTTGGCCAACATTCCCTGATGGCTGTTTTACCCTCAAGGTTTTCACCAGAGAAGATTTTGCATGGTTGAGTCTGGGGTTTGCAAACACACTTCCTTAGTTCTTGTACCTGAGATTATATGGACCACAGCATCTCTAAGGATTTTATTCGATGCATGTGCATGTTTTTAATCAGGTTTGTTCCACTCAGTGACCTGAAGTGATTGTTACAACTGCTGTTTCAGTAAATATCTGGGTGAACACATCAGGCTTAGTCAGTCTTTCCAATGTAGTCAGTGAGTAACCTTAAAAGTCGGTGGGATGACAGAGGTAGTGAGGGAAGTCTAAAAGTGGAAGAAGATTTGAAGGTGAAGCTACTTTTTGGCCTCAAACAGAGAGATAACACTTCTTCTGCACTTCATCTTTTCAATTGATTTGTGTGGTAACAGATTTTCGTTTCTGCTATTCCAGTGGCTGGGGTCAGAGAGAAACTTTAGTCACACTGAAACAGGATTCCTTCCTTGGGCTTATGAGGCTGTGCCAGGCTGCCAGAATGAATTAAATGCTACATTTTCTTCTGGGTTGTCAGTGGTGGTCTTCTGCCTAGATTTTTCCCAAGACAATTACTTTTACCAGCACTTCTCACCCAAGTGGTTTTTTGATCACAAAATCATTAGGGATCAGAAGGGACCTTGAAAGATTATCCAGTCCAATCTCCCCACCACAGCAAGATCACCTAGACTGAGACACACAGGAACATATCCAGGTGAGTTTTAAACCTTTCCAGAGAAGGAGACTCCACAACTCCCCTGGGCAGCCTGCTCCAATGCTCCATCACCCTCAGTGGGAAGAAGTTCCTTCTAATATTTATGTGGAACCTCCTCTGTTCCAGCTTGCACCTATTGCCCCTCATCCTATCACCAGATGACATTAAGAAGAGCCTGGCTCTATCCTCCTAACACCCACCCCTCACATATTCATAGACATTAATGAGGTCACCCCTCAGTCTCCTCCAAGCTCAAGAGACCCAGCTCCCTCAGCCTTTCCTCATAAGGGAGGTAACAAGTATTATGGCTCTGAAAAATTAGAAGACTGCAAAAGCCTTTTGAGATAAAGCACCATTTACAATCTTTTCTGTTTATTCACAGCAATTTAAAACTAGCTGGAGATTCCATCAGGGAACTGCTGGGTTACTTCCACACCCCCTCACCTATCTGTCTTCTCCAGGTGCTGTCTAACCCAGCAGTCTGCAGCAGCAACGATCCCCAGAACATCGATGCTCTCCAGCATCTTAAGCCAAGCAGCGCAGAACAGCAATATAAACTGTGGTACAATGCAAGGGAGGATCATTATCCTGTGTAACTGGTCCAAATGGTACTCTGAGGTGTCAGTGGTGGCACCATATCCAGAACACAAGCACCTTTTCCATGTGGCCTTCAAAATGTTCCTAACCAGCTCAAGCCAACCACTGTGACTCACTAACCATGCAGCTCGTTCGCTGTTTCGTGGCCACTTTGCACTTAATATCTCCAGCTTCACTAACACCCGGTGTTGAGGCTTCCGTGTGGGTTTGTGGAGTGCGGAGGCACTCCAAACGGATTGAAAACATCAAGTGACAACAGGAGAAGAGAAAGAACGAAGAGAATGAATGTGGCGAGAGAGGCCGGTAGTCTGCGATAGACCGGGGAGGGAGTCTGTCGCAGGTCAAGGCTTTTGTAAAGGTATCGATCTGCTGTTATAAAATGAACTAAGTCACAAGGGTTAAAGGATAAAGAGCTACTGGCAGACTTTCCTTTATGATTGCATCTCACGGTGCGAAGGTGAAAGGGTTTTGCTGTTTCACAGGAAGGCTGCAAAGGAAATTGAGTCGGTCTTTTGGCACAACTGTCAGTCCCTGCTGAGGTTTGGCTCTGCTGGGAAAAGCTACGATAGACTTAACCCTCCTACCCCTTACAGGGATAACTACCCAGCTTCCCTGAAACGCACACACTGAAGCTTCCTTAACGTGGGGAAGAAAGGGAAAAAGAAGAACATAAACTTCAAGGTCAACTAAAAGAGAGACATCTGAAATAGTACTTGAGAGCAGTCAGTAATGAGGAGACAAAGAGAAAAGAGAGCAGCAAGAGTCCCTAAGGTCCACTCCTAACTCCTCTGTACTGCAGAACCTTCAGGAACTCTCATCTGTCCAACTCCTCAGTTCCCTCAACTTGTGAACAGCAGTTCATAGAATCATTAGGGATTGGAAGGGACCTCAAAAGATCATCTAGTCCAATGTCCCCACACAGCAAGATCACCTAGACCAAGTCACACAGGACCACACCCAGGCGGGTTTTAAATGTCTCCACAGAAGGAGACTCAACAACCTTCTTGGGCAGCCTGTTCCAGTGCCCCGTCACCCTGACTGTGAAGAAGTTCCTTATGCTCTCATGTCCCAATGCTGCAGACTGGGCAGTGGTACCTGTAGATCCTCACCGGAAGAGATTCAGACTAAATCTTAGGAAGAAGTTCTTCAGTGTAAGGATGGAGAGACTCTGGAATTGATTGCCCAGAGAAGTTGTGGTTGCCCGTTCCATGGAGGTGTACAGGGCCAGGCTGGATGAGGCCTGGAGCAATCAAACCTTGTCAAGACGTGTTGCTGCCCGTGGCAGGAAGGTTGGAGTAGATGTGGAACAGGTCCCTGATGAGGAAAGGCTGAGGAAGCTGGGTCCCTGTGGCTTGGAAAAAAGGAGACTGAGGGGTGACCCCATTCATGTTGATAAATATGTGAAGGGTGGGTGTCAGGAGGATGGAGCCAGGCT
>JAOXOE010031915.1:0-11495 GCA_028565055.1 Phoeniculus purpureus
GCAAAGCTGGAGCTGGGTAGGTTTAGACTGGATGTGAGGAGGAAGTTCTTCACCATGAGAATGGTGAGAGCCTGGAATGGGTTGCCCAGGGAGGTGGTTGTGGCCCTGTCCCTGGAGGTGTTTAAGGCCAGGCTTGATGAGGCTCTGGCCGGCCTGGTCTAGTGTGGGGTGTCCCTGCCCTTGGCAGGGGGTTTGAACTAGATGATCCCGTGGTCCTTTCCAGCCCTGACTGATTCAATGATTCTATAGTGACTTACAGTGGAGAAGGTACTTAAAGCCTGTGTTGCGGGTGCTTAGAACTTCTAGAAAACAATATGGACGTGCTCCTGTGTGACTTGGTCTGGGTGATACTGCTGTGACAGAGGGATTGGACTGGATGATCTTTCAAGGTCTCTTCCAATCCCTAATGATTCTATGATTCTGTGATTCTAGTTTCCTTATCTTACTCCATGCCAATTAACTGGGCCAGGCCAATTTAATTAGCCTGACTCCACTCTCTGGTTCTGTATCTAGGTATCACAGAGTTGGTGGTTAGCACCATGGAGTGACCATAATGAATCAGTAAGTACTTGGGGAGTAATTGCTTTCGTAATGAGAAAATACACAACAACAATCCACACCATTATTTCATTTTTTTTAAGCAGACTTTCCTGTGTGAGGTCACTTAAAGAACCCACCGTCTTATTACACTGTGATATCCCACCAGTGTTTCTGGTGTTGGTGAGAAATCCCAACAGGAAAGCAAGTAACACACTGACAGGTGTCCTGGATCATAAAACTAAACAAAGATTTTCTTAAAAAATCTATAAAACATTGATAAAGGTGCTTAAAAGTTTGGCTAAATAAAATCAGCAATAAATTATATGTTTTTGCATTATAAACCATTCAAAAATTCCTTGAGTTAGAATGCTCAGCGCTTATTTAGTTTGTTTCACCAAGTGCTTGATAAGTATTTAATTCTGCCTGATATTGTTGTGACATTATTACTGTTATTATTAAAATCTATTCATATGTTTACTCACCTTTTCCAAAAGGCAGAATGGAGGAAGACATTTGGAGGCTTTGTAAGAGACAGCTGTGCCATAAATTAGCCTGCTGCAGGTAAAATCAATTGTTTGGAGATTAGAGATATGCATTTCCGAATCTTCCTTAGCACATGGGGTATGCAGACACCTTCTGGAGTCCTTCACCACACTACCAGTGGGTGTAAGGCAGAGAAAGGCAAGGAAGGGAGAGTATCATAGTCCTCAAATCAGCCATACAGGACTGCATTTCATTTCTCTTCCTCTACCATGCAGTCAAGGAAAAGTGAGGGAGAATCTGAAAGGACATATCAATATCACAGAAGAACTTTGGTACCACAAGGGAGTTTGGAGTTCAGACTTTTCTTGTTACCAGCTGCCTACTCTTTTTAGTCACTTGAAATCACAGAACTGTTTTCTGTAGAGAGGAAGTTAAATCTGTACACACACTTGGATTTTGCAAACCTTTGTTTAAGGTAAGGACTAACTGGCTAATGCCACAAACGGACCCCTTGGAGTTTGTTTGCAGAGAGATTCTACTCATTGTGGGTAGCGTGGTGGTGCTAAGCAGTTGCGCACACTTGTGCCAATACAGCCTTTAATTGCTGCACATGAGAAAATATGACATTTTGTGAGAGTTACGTAAATTCAAAGACAGAAAGTGAAATATTTAGGCAGTATCTTGGACATTTATACTAGTGGAAGTGAATGGGATATACTGAGATTAGAGAAGTGGGCTAAGTTTCTACAGCCTCACCCTGTTCGTATCACAATGCTGCTTGATGCCACCATGACCCAGGAGAGAGTCACTCAATCCCATTCACATTGCTGCTCATGTCACTGGGAGCAGTGGGTTATCAGGCATCCTCCCAAGTGCTGTAGGTCTTCTCAGTGATTTAGTGGAGCCTGAACAGAAGTAAGGATAGTCAGTGGATATTGGCAGAACAGTAAAAATACTTGCTGTATTTCCTTTAGAGTGAGTTCCTTTTAGGCACAAGGCAATGCCATTTACACCTACTTCCTTTTGTTTATATTGTGTGAATTAGACCTGTGGTGTGGCACTCAATCTTCCATTCAGCCTTTGGAGAAGCAAAGTAACCCTATCTGGGTTATTTTTTTTCCTTTTGGTCAAATGAATCCCTTCTCTCAGAAGGGAAAAAGGGTTCTGGGACAGGAATTGGCAGGGCTGATTTCAGAGGGCTTTAAAAGTGATTTGAAGGGGGGTGAGATTTTTGTTGGGTGGGCACCAGTGAGCTAGTGCTCTGGTCTTGAGCACTTTCCACCTTTCACATATTTGTAAACACTAATGAGGTCACCCTTCACTCTCCTCTTTTCCAAGCTAAAGAGACCCAGCTCCCTCAGCCTTTCCTCATAAGGGAGATGTCTGTCCTGGTTTTTGTCAGCAGAAGAGCTGATTGGTTTTCCTTTGTTATTTCTTTGTCTTGGAAGAAGCAGACTACAACACTGGTGCTCACGATATTCACTATACAAATACCATCACATCATTTATACAGGAAAAATAGAATGAATAGCTATACACCCTACACCAAGGAATCCCGAGGAATGGATTTCTTTCATTTCTACTCTGTTTGTTCATGTCACGCCCTACACTGAGAGAGCAATTTTTGTATTACCTGGTGTTAAAATGGTTTCTTGAGCTTATGCTTTTACTGGTAAAGCAACCAATTACTGGTGGTGTGAGCAGGAAACAAGTGAGCAAAAGTGGTTTAGCTGCAAGTGCAACCAAGATCAAAAGAAGTTCAGTAAAATTCAGAAGCAGTGAACTCTTACATTTCTCAAATGATTATTTTCCCTCTCTTAAAGTGAATTTTAAAAGCTGTGCATTGAAAGGGTGTCAAGGATATGGAAGTGAACGTGATAGAAGAGTGTTACAACTAATGCAAGTGAGAAAATTGTCCATATGCTTTGCCAGTCCCAGAAGCTTAAAAAAAAAGACCATATTCTACAACAGCTCAAATTAAAGGACATCTCATTGGGGAAAAGGGCTGAAGGATTATATACAGGCACTGAAATATATATAGATACTGGAATGGACTGTCCAGGGAGGTGGTGTAGTCCCCATCCCTGGGGTTGTTTAAGGACAGACTGGATGTGGTACTTAGTGCCCTGGTCTAGCTGATGTGGTGATGTTAGGTCATGGGCTGGGCTGGATGAGCTCAGAGGTCTTTTCCAGCCTCAATAATTCTGTGATTCTGTGTGATTCAGTATCCTAATTTTTGATAAACAAAACCATATTCAGCTTGTTGTTGTAAATAGATTAAAGTGTGGACTATCGTTGCAAATTCATGATCAGAGAAGGCACCTTAACCAGCCTCATAAGCCAGCCTACATATAACACATAAACATATGCAATCAATAATCCAGTTGAAAAGCACCGGTGAAATGATATTCATTAAAACAAAAATAATCCTGTGCAATACCATAAGCTTTAAACAAGTGAGCTACTTTGTTTTGTACTCCATTAAGCAAGGCAGAGTAATGAACACTCACTTTACATACTGCATCTTCACACAGTTGAATTCTGTCAGGCAAACACTTTTCTTCATCTTGTTCACTGGAAGAAGTACTAAACAAGACACTGAGGCATGCTGGCTCACCTCCTAGCAACACTAAGGTTGCATTCAGCATTCTGCTAAGAATGATGTGTGAATGCAGCTGGAAATTTATAGTCACAGTTGTGCTTTACTCATCTTCTTCATGACTGAGTGCTGGAAAATGAGGGTGATGTCAGCAGGCAGGCCCTTATCCTTGAGTCTTTAGCACAACGTAAGGCTTTGCGGAGAAAATTTCCGAGAAACCTTTTCTACTAATAGCATTATCACACTCCAGCTCTTCTCTCGTTTGACTACTCACTCTGCTCCTTCACAAAAGCAGAGTAGCTGTAAGTTTGAGAGCTGACCATGGCTAGAGATCACTCCTTTTCTAAGAATGCAGTTTTGGGGATTATTATCAGCACACAATGAGACAGAGAGGAGAAGTACTCTGCACTGGTGAGGCCACACCTTGAGTATTGTGTCCAGTTTTGGGCACCTTGGTGCAAGGGAGACATCGAGGTGCTGGAGTGAGTGCAGAGGAGGGCAACAAAGCTGATGAAGGGCCTGGAGAATAAATCTTATGAGGAGAGATTGAGAGAGTTGGGGCTGTTTAGTTTGAGGAAGAGGAGGCTACAACTCTCTACAACTCTGTGAAAGGACATTGTAGAGATGTTGGTGCTGAACTCTTCTCACAGGTAATTAGTGACAGAACCTGACGGAAGGGCTTCAAGCTTCAAGAGGGTAGGTTTAGATTGGACATCAGAAAGAAATTGTTCCCGGAGAGAGTGGTCAGGCACTGGAACGGGCTACCCAGGGTGGTGGCTGAGTCCCCATCCCTGGAAGTCACTTAGAGTAAACTTGTAGAGTAGGGTTGGTGGTTGATGATCCCAAGGATCTTTTCCAACATGAATGATTCTATGATTCTATGAGAAAGTTGAATGCAAGTATTTTTGGAATTATATAAACACAAGCATATATATAAATGTATATATGTATGTATGTATTCATACATGTGAGGGCTGTGTATATTTAAAGGCTGTTTAAATGTAAGAATATAAATATAAGTATTGATATATGTATTTATACACACACAGAGATATCGCTAAACATCCTTTAGTTTTTGCACCCAAAGAGACGAAAAAAATGAATAGTGTGCATATTTTCAGACCTTTTCAGAACAGTGTGACTTTGACCTTTAATAGCAAATTTGACTTTGGAACATAGTACACATCATGGCTGAATAATCCAGAGACATAGGGGTTTATGATACAAGGGTAACACAACCTTCACTACAATGTGGTGGAAGCGATGTTGTCATATCAATGCTACATACAGACTGATAAAAAGGAATGATTTTTAGGTTGTCTCAAAAGCCAGTTTGAGAACACCACCACACGTATAATTGCCCGCTATAAGAAAATCAACTAACTTTGTTTTAGAGGAACAATCTTTTGGTGTTACAGTGAAGTCATGAAATCTGACAGAACCATAACATGGACCTTGGTAAAACTGTCTTTGATTTACTCTGGAAAGTTGTGGCTTTCCTTTTTGAATGCTGCTAGCAAAGGTGGTATGAAATTGTGTGGGGAGAAGCTGGAAACGCTTAAAATATTACTGTAATATATTAGTCTGTTTACCTATGTGCTTCATTTATGAATATACTTACTACGTGTTTGTTTTAATTAAGGCAGGATTCTAATTCAAAATTAGACTTTCAAGGAGCAATGAATGAGAGCTGATTTTGTACCAATTGCGATAGAAGCCGATATTTTCTAATTAACTCAGCAAAACTCCCTGCAATTTAACCTCTTTCAAAGTAAAGAAGCCTAAACAAGTAACTGCCAGAGCTAGTCTAAAGGTAGGACACATCCTGCCTCATCCTGCCCTCAAGGGACGAAATTTCCATTTCAAATTGTTTCCACCTTCCTCCTATTTGTTTCTCTGAAGTGGGATCTGCCATTTAGGAACCTGTGCAAAATAATGGGCAGAAATAAACACTTTTACAGAGAATCACAGAACATTAGGGATTGGAAGGAACCTAGAAAAATCGTCTAGTCCAATCCCTCCACCACAGCAGGATCACCTAGGTCAAGTTGCACAGGAACATGGCCAGGTGGGTTTTAAACATTTCCAGAGAAGGAGAGTCAACAACCTCCCTGGGCAGCCCGTTCCAGTGCTCTGTCACCCTTGCCATGAACAGGTTCCTTCTCTTATTTATGTGGAGCTTTCTATGTTCCAGATTACACTCTTTGCCCCTTGTTTTAAACTGAAATTGCAAATCAATATGGTATTTAAAGAAACCTCTCTGCCTTCTGTCTTCCTCTAATTACCCCCTTTAGAAAGATCTATTTTTCAAAAATCAGGTGTTTTTCAGATGTGTAGAGAACACTCACATATTTGAATGTATGAAGGCTTTTTTCATGTGCAGTAAATAACTCTGTGGAGCTTCTTAGACAAGAGGCTTTTTAAAGACCAGTAGCAATGCAGCACTGTTTTCAAGTACATAAACACAATTTAACAGGTAGTAATCTGAACTATGAGTGTGGTGTGGCTGCTGACAATTTTTCTGAACTCAAGAATTAAGAGGCCGTAATCTTGGCCACAGTGGTTAAAACATGTTCTGTTAATTTAGTGGGGGGTTTTCTCCTGGTTTCATGCTTTCCCTCAGTAATATGCCTAATTACCTTTGATAATGTTCTAATGGCACTAACATCATCAGTAGACTTACTTTATTTCTCTGCTTTTTGCAGAGACTTTTATGGTGTAATGAAAGCATTTATTTTGGTGGCCCCAGAGACCTCCTTTAAATTGACCTGCTAGCCAGAGCTTTATTATGTACGAAGGGTAAATGAGTATAATCTAGAAATCTTTATTCATTACTACTGCTCCAGCTTCACATTTGGCTGGAGAGCCATGTAATTATAATAATTTATATATATCTGGGATAAAGCACAGAACACTTTTTGAAGCATATTCTCTTTCTGCTCAGTTTAATCTGGGCAGCACCTTGGCTCTGGGAAGCTGGTTACAGGCCGTATGAGAGTAAGGTTATTTACTTACACACCGTGGCTTGATCTGAGCAGGAGAGCTTAGCAGGCTTTGAATGGCCCCATGGGCTGAGGGTTACTGGGGCAGGTGGGAAATAAGAGAGCACTCAATTTCCCCCATAGAATCATAGAATTGTTTATGTTGGAAAATACCTTTAAGAACAAGTCCAGCCATTCACTCAGCTCTGCCTCGTCACCACTAAGCCATGTCCCTCAGCACCACATCTCCACATCTTTCAAATCCCTTCAGGGATGGGAAAACCATTGGTGCCCTGAGTAGCCTGTTCCAGTGCTTAACCACCCATTCAGTGAAGAAATAATTCTTCCCTGTTCAGTCTAAACCTTCCTTGGCACAACTTGAAGACATTTCCTCTTGTTCTCTTGGGAGAAGAGCAATAAGGTCTCCCCTTAATCTTCTTTCCTCCATGCTAGACAATCCTAGTTCCCTCAGCTGCTTCTCAGAGCACTTGTGCTCTAGACCTTTCATCAGCTTCATCGACCTTCTCTGCACACACACCAGCACCTCAATATCCTTTTAGTAGTGAGGGCAGCAAACCTGAATGTAGTATTTGAGGTTCCCAGTACAGGAGGAAAGTCCCTGCCCTGCTCCTGCTGAACACAGTATTTCTAACACACTGCTGCACTGCACATGAGAGTAGGGAAGAAATTTCTTCCAAATGGCCATAGCAGCACATTAGTGTCCTCCGAAGGAAAACATTTTCCCCTCTGAGCTCCTCTTGGGACATTGTAGCTGGAAGCCAAAACTACTGAGAACCAGAGGCAACTATACATGCAGAGCCCCAATAGCTCTAGATCAGGCTGCACAAACAGAATTACTTTAAAATGAGATTCTAACCAGCCTCTGCCTGGATATGTTATGCAGCCCCCGGTGTGTCACCTGCCACCTCTGGTGTGACTGTGAACTTCTTTTCCTCCTCTCCAAACAGTGGAATGACTTGTGTTTCCTTTGAAAGCTCAAAATTTGTTGGGAAAGCACAGTGACATGATCAGAATACTTCAACAAATTATGAAAACGTTTGCTAGAGATTTTCACCGAAAACCACAGTGCTTTCATTAACAATTTAATCAGTATAGGCCAATAAAGTATTGACTTCACTATTTCCAGTTAGTTTTCTGTCATGTCCAGTAGTTCTACCAGAGTATCTACCATCTATCCCTCTCCAGTTAACTATTTTTCCTCCAGTTTGTCAGTGCTGTCTCATGTTGTGGTTTAACCCGAGCTGGCAGCTAAGTCCTATGTAACTGCTTGCTCACAGTAGGTTGGGATAGAGAATCAGAGGGGTAAGAAAGAGAAAACTCAGAGACTGCAAATATTTCTAAATATTTTCTATTTTGAAAGAATTTCTAATTTTGTCTCTAAAGAGCCTTTCTCCCCAGCCCTACCCAGCTGTGCCCAGCTCATGGAGAGCTCAGCAAATGAGAAGGTGAAAGCCTTGCTCACCAGTTTCAGGCTTTCTTAGAATGTTTTATGTGGTAGAAACAGAGACAACAAGGGCCAGTGCCTGGCTGTCACTCCAGATGAACAACACTTGGTTGGTGTGTGAGCGAGAAGAGCCTCTCAAGCCTTGATTATTACAACACCCACACACAGTCCAACTGTGCTGGCAGCTCAGCTCAGAAACTCTCCAGGCTAACCCTCTGATGCCCAAACACAGACAGTAGGATGTCATCAGTAAGATGAAGACCTGCTGCTCAAACACAGAGTCATTAGCCTTTTCCAGTTCTGCTGGTTGTATATAATATGTTGAGGACCTGACATCATTTGAGATACTAGTATAGTTGAGATCTCAAGGCTTGGGATTTCCTTCCTGAAGGAACACTATAGACTGCATGCAGTGCTCTGGGTGTGAATACTTCTTAGACATAGAGATGTCTAAATTTGGCTCAGGTTGTTCCTGGTAACACCACTAACACAGAAAGGAGAACAAGATTGTTGCAATGAGGTTTTTCCCACATTTAAAATTTTGATTCACAAAGCAGAGCTTTTAGTGGTCCTTGGATGAACTAAACACCCAAACACTTTCCTACTCTCAGGAATGCCTCCAGAAGAAAGCCTTACACTGAGTACTGAATAGTGAATTCCTAGCTTAGGAAAATATTACCACTAGGAAATCTTTGAGAAAATTAAGTCAATTTAGACCAAATTACTTGGAAGGAAAATAGGACTGCCTGAAAATAAGGTGCCATAACATGAGAATGGAGTGAATACAACTTTGGCTAGTTCTGGGAAAATACATTACTTGTACTTTCTATTTCTAAACCAGTTTTAATTTAGCATCATGCTTGTAAAGCCCATCAGGGAATCAGAATTTTAACTAGAATTCAGCTTTGATTGAAATACTCAGAAAAGCAGTAGGGAAAGGTAGCATGAAGTGATTGTCTGTCTGTACCGGACACCGGTGACGCCACACCTTGAGACTGGATTCAGGTTTGGGCTCCTCGATGTAAGAAAGACATTGAGGTATTGGAACAGGTTCAGAGAAGGGCATCAAGGTTGGGGAAAGGTCTGGAGTACAAACCTTGTGAGGATCAGCTGAGGGAGCTGGGGCTGGTTAGTCTGGAGAAAAGGAGGCTGAGGAGAGACCTTCTTGCTACCTGCAGCTACCTGAAAGAGATTGGAGAGAGGTGGCGGTTGGTCTCTTCTCACAAATAACAAGTGACAAGATAAGAGGAAATGGCTTGAAGTTGCACCAGGCTAAGTTAAGGTTGGACATTCTTCTTGGAAAGGGCCCTTCGGCCTTGGGAAAGGCTGTGCAGGGAGGGGGTTGAATCACCATCCCTGGACGTGTTTCAAAGTCGTCGAGATCTGGAGCTCAGGGATAGGGTTTAGTGGTGGGTTGAGCCAGTTAGGTTAGTGGTTGGATTTGATGATTCTAAAGGTCTTTTCCAATCTAAACAATTCTATGATTCTATGTACCATTGTCCAGTTTACTGCCTTTTAGTACCATTCCACGGCATCTGTTAGCTGCCTTTAGTGCTTTGCAAAGTGTATGTGCTTAAACAATCAAAATCTACTTTATCTCTTCCCACTATATTGCCATACGTGTAATAGATGGTTTCATATTGTATTGATATACTCTATTATCTGCAGCACTTTTAATCTCTGCTTTATCCTAGTAGCCATGAAAATAAAGTGTTTAGTAGTAACCACATTTCTCAACAACATTCATTTTTATCTGTTGCTATCATCAGACTGAGAAAAAAGTCCCAAGAAATATAGGAAAAAATTTCTGTGCTGATGGTTTTTTTATGGGTTTTAACTTTTCTTCTTAGCTCATAGAAGCATTAATGTTGGAAAAGACCTTTAAGATCATCAGGTACAACTGTTAACCTAACACTGCTGCGCTGACCACAAAAATATGTCCCTGGGTTTATTATGGAAACTGTGCGAGTACCTTGAATTGTCAAGGGCATCGTTATAAAACTTACATCAGTGGAAGTACTGAAGTGTGGTGTTACTGTTTTTTTCGAAATGGTCTTTTGTCACAGCAAGGTGTCACAGCAATTAGGAAATCTGTGTTGGCAGGTAAGAAGCAAACAGTCCTCTTCAGATCCACCTGTGCCTGTTTTCAGAGAAATAACTTATTTTGTAGGGGTTTTTTCCCTTTTTTGGGAAGTAAAGATTAAAAAAAAGAGAGAGAGAGAACTTGAACATTGCTCAATAAACAGAAAATAATAAATGATTAATACAGGAGCTGATCTGAGTGAAAAAGTATCTGGAAGAAGTGTTAGTACAGGTTACCTGAGGGAAGAATCATTGTGTTTCTGTATTATAACTGAATGACTATCTATCTGCTTTTGAGCATGCTCAGGCTAAGAGGAGAAGGTGCCAGGAGGACCTTACAGTGACCTTCCAGTCCCTGAAAGGGGCCTGTCAGAAGGCTAAAGAAGAACTATTCACAAGGGCATGGAACAATAGGATGAGGGGGTCATGGTTTTAAGTTGGAAAGGGTAGATTTACGCTGTACATGGGGAAAAAGTTCTTTGAGGGTCATGGATCCCTGGAATAGGTTGTTGTTGTGGTGATGTTAGGTCATGGGCTGTGCTAGATGATCTTAGAGGCCTTTTGCAGCCTCACTCATTCTGTGATTCTGTGATTCTATGAAGCTGAGTCAACTCAGAACAGATTAGTAACTCAAGTAAAAAAAATATACAACAACATTCTTGTTTGGATCCAATTTGAATAAATTCCTTCTGTTGGCTTTACACAGATATGAGGGAATAAATAGGTATCTGCTCTTTTCAGACTCTTCCTTCATCTGTGGTATTTAGCAGTGTCTGCTTTAGAAACAGTGGAAGTAAGAGAATAAAATAAAAAAATAGCTTGACTCTGTTTTTCATTGCAGTAGTTCATTGGAGATTATAACCCCACACAACAAATATTCTTAGTACAAAAGTTGATGCGTTTGAGTTTAAGTCAGACACTTCTAAGTATTTTCTTTTTTCCTTTTCAGGAGGGAAATTGTATCGCTCATCCCAGAAATCTCACATTCTCAAGCTATGCTTGCTCTGGTAAGCTGTGGTTATGAGGAAAGTGTGAAAAATGAACAGTCATAGGTGTAGTCTAGGCATTTGTAACCTGGGCAAGACCTCAGACATGCAAAGCCAGGCAATCCTAGTTCACAGAATCACAGAACATTAGGGATTGAAAGGGACCTTGAAAGACAATCTAGTCCAATCCCCCTGCCACAGCAATATCACCTAGATAAGTCTCACAGGAACATGTCCAGGCAGATTTCAAATATCTCCAGAGAAGGAGACTCCACAACCCCACTGGGCAGCCTGTTCCAGTGCTCTGTCACCCTCACTGGGAAGAAGTTCCTTCTCATATTTATGTGGAACCTCCTGTG
>JAOXOE010031916.1:0-11494 GCA_028565055.1 Phoeniculus purpureus
CTGTTGCAGGCAGATTGGACTAGATGATCTTTTGAGGTCCCTTCCAATCCGTTATGATTCTATGATTCTATGATTTTATTCTAAATGAAATTGCCATTTTCAAGATCACTAACTTTACTAGTAGGATAAACCTTCCCTTGTAAATTGGCATAACATGTAATGAGTTAGTACTTTTCCCAAAACCTGCTGAATTAGCAGAGTCTTCAAAAGACTGATAGATTTTTCTGTCTATCTGGTCTTCAAAATGTTAAATCATAGCTTTTAAGTCATAAGGAACTGTAGCAACTAGAGCAGACAACCAAAGCTGCCAGATGTTTAACCAAAGTAGGATTCAAATTTCACTAATTAATGTAACTATTGAGAGAGAACTATTCAGGGGTTTTCAGGAAGGATATTTTTACTTATTTTGCTCTTTTATGCATAGTAAAGCAAAGGCTCCTGTCACTGTTTGAAGGGCTTTGAAGACTGAAAACAGTCATGAACTATTTTCTACTTTGTTAATAGCTGGATTTAAAAAATGTAGCACTGAAAGCTGCTCTTTGGGATGTGGCTATAGTAGTGCAATGCGTATTTTGAAAAACATTTGTGTTGTTATGCAAGAAATTCTTCCTCACCCTACAAGCCTGCCAGGAAGAAGGCTGTAATCCAGGCTTTAACAGTCAAGCAGTGAGGAGTAAAAAATAGAGGAAAAGAGGCTAAATACCCTTCAGAGGTTTATGGGATTGGACTGCCTTCTATGTAGATCTGAAGTAAAAAGTAAAGGTGAGTGGAAGGATGCCACTACTCTGAACACAGTCTGATCCTATAGAAAGGAATTTTCATAAGCAAATTTGAAAAGTATTGGAACAGAAGCCCATTAAAAAACAAAAACCAACAGTAGACTTCTCCAAAAATGCAAACATTTCTGCCAATGCACCCCCTTGCCAAGTGTTTCAAATAAACACTGTAAGGCCTCGTGCTGCTCCCAGAACAAGCAGGCATGACCACAAGGACGCATGCCATGTATCAGGTAGGGGCTGTGTGGGCTGCTAAACAGCCTAGCCTGTTGAAAAGATAACACTGCATCTCTGGGAATCTGAATTAAGAATGTTGTTACTGATTACCCCTTGGCTATAACCAACGGGCAGGTGCTTCCCAGAGATGCAGCAAGAATTTTACTTCCAGTAAAATCTATGGGGTAACATAGCTATAGTTTTTCTGGCAATCAGGGACAGAAGCAACAAAACATGTGCAGATCTTAGATGACACAAAGTTTCTCACATTTGGTATCTCTCATCTATTGGAACTTTAGCTTTTTTTAAGGCAAGCCACTCTTAAACTACAATAATAAAGTAAAAACAATCTACCTCTTGTCCACCACCAGGCATGAGAAAGGTATAATGCTCCACTTTGATGTGACAGGGAAGAGGGATTTGACACACCCTGACCCAATCATTCTCTGACAATTTTGTTTGTGCTACAGCTTTTCAATAACACTTACATTTTCCTTCTTCATTTCTGCAAAGAACCTTGGTGTCATCTGTACTTTCTATAATTTGAAGAGATTCCCCTGGTTTAATATGTAATTCTTTAGATCCCCATCTTCTCCGGGGTAAATTTTGTATTGCAGTGGTGGAGTAAAGAATTTTAATTTCACCTGCAAGCTGAAAAAAAAAAAGAGATCTTGGTTAAAACCTGCCAATAAAAAGCTTAGAATAATGCATTATTTAGACCAATATATTTGTTACTAAAGTTTTGAACCTAATGTGATTAATTGTGCTAGGCACTCTGTGCCCATTTGGATTTAAAAGTGCTCAGATAGTTATTTTTGCAAGTAGCAACACTTTGCCTTTTAAATACAGAATAATTTACAGACTATTTACAAATTAGGTGTTAGGAATTAGAGGACAGCATGCAGGTATATTAATATTCATGTTTTATGTGAACAAGACTTACTTTGGACAAAACTTACTTTGAACTTTTTCCTGAGCGCTGCTGCTTCTTTGTCTGTCTGTTTAAGCTTACGTGTATCTTGGCTTGCTGGTGCTGGTGGACTGAAATGTGGTTACAAATAAAAACAAAATTAGCAATACATATGCACTATTTACAACTTCTGTGATAATTTTGGTGAAAAGGCATTTGCCTTCATATGTTTTTTTATGTTGCGCCACAAAAATATTATAGGTAGTACAATGCTGATTTATTTCAAAAGAACAAAAACTTCGGTTGTTTTTCCTACGTTTCTCTTTTAATTAGGTCTGATATTAGTGAATCTGTCACATATATGAATATAGAAAATTATTCTGCTACAGAATAACTTTATACCCACCATATATACAGCTCCAGAAGTAGCTTAGGTAAACGACAACCATTACTTCAGAATCTCTAGGATGAATAATTGTGGCAGCATATGGAACATCATAACCTTCTGTACAGTAGGTGCATTACTCTTCTGCGTCCATAGAAGATTTTGATATGTGAGGGAATCTACTTTAGAAGCCCCATTTACAATTTTATTGTTTTTCTCTCATCCCTCATATTGCTGACTTGTGCCAATGAGTATAGAAGGGTTTAATACCCTAACTGGTCTTCCTGATGCTGTACCTGAGAATTTAAAGTCTCACTACTTTCTGATCCTTCCTGCTCTTTGTAGGAGTTGTGGATGACAGTTGCAGTTATGATCAATATATGTACTAACCTAGATTTAGTTTTGGAGAGCCATGTCTTTTGCTTTGGATACACAATTTGAAAATCCCTCTCTGGTTTTTTTGCCTCTGGACTGGATTATTGCACTGCGCTCTGTATCTCTACCTGAGTGGAGTTACTGACAACAGAATGTGACATGTGACAATCATCTGCATAGGTGCATTATTCTCATGACACATCTGTGCTACAGAGATTTCCATAACTTCCTGTTCCAGGAACAAAGGTTTTTCAGGTGGAACTTTACACTTCAAGGTGTGTTTCATTTATAACAAAGGGCACTGTTTCCTTTTCTCTTAAAATACTGCTCCAACTGAGAAAAAGTATTTACCCTAACAGTCTCCAAATTTTGGCTGAAAGACAAATGCATGCAGAGTATCTACAGTGAGTATACCTGTAGAGGCCTATAGCCTCTACCTATAGGCCATGAAATGAATCCTACCTCTTGTCCATCAGGAACTGAACTTGTTAAAAATCAAAGCATGCATATGTATCCTGTAGTCTAACTATTACTACAATCTGAAATAGAACCAAGGAGCGTTCAAATGCCAGTTTCAACACAAGAGTCACAGAACATCAGGGATTGGAAGGGATCTCAAAAGACCATCTAGTCCAATCCCCCTGCCAGAGCAGGATCACCTAGACCAAGTCAGTAGGGCTACGAGAACTACAGCATCTGACAATGCCAAATATGTTAGTGGTAATCTCTTTCAGTAAAATAATCCAAGAATCTTTTACAGTGTATTACAGATTTCTGTCAGGGGATTAATATTCATTTTCACTTACTCAAGGTCAGGTGGTGGAGGAGGAAATCCAGAGGAATCAACGTCGTCATAGACATCATCTCCATCAGCTGAAACAACAGTATTTAAAGGAATGGAAAATTATTGTGTGATCCTTGAGTAGTGAATACACTGTGCTACTATCTGTGGTATTGCAGCTAAATTGACAAGAAACTGTTGCACATATTGTAGGTACAATACTATTTACAGTAACTGTTGGTTCTCTGGTTTGCACAATCAACAGTGGAAAACAAACACCACAGAGTCTTATTTTCAGAATAAGACTCTCTATTAGCAATAATAATAGGTATTCACCATAAAACATGGGGTCCCATCCCTGGAGGTGTTTAAGGCCAGGCTGGATGGGGCTCTGGCAAGCCTGGTCTAGGGTGGGGTGTCTCTGCCCATGGTGGGAGGGTTGGAACTGGATGATCAGGTGGTCCCTTCCGGCCCTGAGTGATACTATATTCTATAGTGGGGAAGGTACTTTCATCTTAAAGCCTGTGTTGCAGGTGCTTAGAACTCCTAGAAAACAATATGGATGTGTTCCCTTGCAACTTCGTCTGGGCGATCCTGCTGTGGCAGAGGGATTGGACTAGATGATCTTTCAAGGTCCCTTCCTATCCCTCATGATTCTGTGACATTGTGAATGTGGAAATGCCTAGATTTTTTATAATGGTAGCTATATGCTTTTTCTCCTCTCCTTTACTTCATTCCCTTTCTGTCTTCATGACTCTTTCTTTCTATCACATATTGTTAAACAATAAAACTTCTATGTGTCAGCCACACTTGACTCCATTCAAGTCTTAATTGCACCCCTAGTATTCCTAAACTTTCCCCAAATCTGACTGGTGGATTGGGACAGTCCCTTTGTGACAACCTCAATAGTGAAGTGTTTTTATGTTGAATTGGGAGAGCCTTGATTTTGGTTGTTCAGAAACGATGGATTAAATAAAAACACAGTTGTTGATGGTGAATACTTACTCAGGTAATAATCCAAAATTCTGTAAAAATAATATTAATCAAGACACACAACTATTTAATATTGCTATTTGTATTTGCTCTTCTCACTTTCAAGTTGCAGTGAGTTACCTTCTGCTTTCTGTAAAGCCTAGGATGAGCCTGCAAATTAAGACATCCCTGTGGATCAGGACCAAAATCTTAGCTGTTCAAATGTAAATGTGAAAATGGTAGGTTTCTTTCCTTGTAAAAGACTGAATTTTGTACACATTCTGTACTGTGTCACAGCACCAAATTTCATACTGATTTTACTTATATTCACCATTTCTTCTGCTTCTGCAGACCATCATAATTGCTTCTCCTGCTTCTGTTCTGCATTAGAAATTCTGCACACCCTGTGGGGTTTTGGTCAAAACCTACCTGTCTTCTTAAGTTATTAACATGTTATAGAGCTGCTTAATTTCTTGTTTGTAAAAGGATTGCTTTGTTTTCTAGGCATGATCAGATAGATGAGACTTGGAATGCAAATGGGATACTGCAGCATGAAGAGCCCCAAATCAGAAATGAATTCTTGTGTGAGGATTACAGGCAGCATTTCCTTATGTCAGAGTACAGATGATTTTCTGCCTCCTGTTACTGTGAGAAAAGGGTTGCCTTTCTTTTGCTTGTGCATTTTGAAGTGTTTTAGATGACTAGAAACCAGATGGGCTTCAGGAAGAAATATTTTTCTCCCTTACTGCTCCTTGAACATTGGACATTGCCTTGTCACAGTCTTGCTGACAGTGTTGTTACTACAACTACACAACTCTTCTAATGTTGTGTATTAACCAGAGCAGACATACAGTATCTCCTAAATGGACCAGAAAATTCTATTTTGCATGTATGATGGATCTTACTTGAAGTATATCTGAGGATCATTTGATTTCCACAAGTGAGTGTTATAACTGATGACAAACAATGTTTTCAAGGTAGAAGAGGCCCTGTGTATGAGCAGGAAGATGAAACATCATGTATAGATGGGGAAGCACTTCTCCCTGGGACAAGAGAGAAGCACTAAGAAAGCAACTTGTTACTCACTGGCATGCATGAGAAGTGGTGAGAATGACTTTTGATGGTGATACCAATGCATCTTACAAGTAGATTTCCAGTCTACAGGATTGTTTCAGGGACCTTTCATAAAGGATTGATTTCTGAGAGTTTTGCTAAGGGCAGCATGAACTCTTGCTCAGTCACCAGTCTTTTGAAGAACTGGATGGATGATAAGCCAGTGGCTTGTGTGCAGTGAAGAAGCAAGCTAATGGGCCTTTCTAAACAGAACTTGGAAAACACAGTGGTTAGAGGTGACAGAGCCTGCTGCACTGAAGTTATGACAGGCTGAATTGCTCAGTTGAAAACCACTTGAACTGGGAGACAGACAACAAGTTACAAGGAAATGTTGTATTGTGGAAGGAATTTGAGCTTCTGTTGCTGTGTAGTGTAATGAAAGCCCAGCCAATCAAAATGACTACTGAAAGAAATAAGGGGAGAGCCTGCAAAATCATAGAATCATGTAATAGAGTAATTGAAGTTGGAAAAGACTCTTCGGATCATCGAGTCCACCTAATACTGTCATGTCATCACTAAAGCATGTCCCTAAGGGCCACATTTACTCTTCTGCTCTAGACCTTCAGGAATAGTGACTCAACTACACCTCTGGCAGTCTGTTCCAAATCTTGACAATTGTTTTTGTGAAGAAATTTTTCCTGCAACTCCATTGTCACAGCTGGAGACTGATTCCTCTTGTCCTATTGCTTAATTCTTAGGAAAAGAGATCAACATCCTCCTTGGTATTGGCCACCTTGGCCTAGGCACACTGCTGGCTCATATTCAGTTGTCTGCTGACAATACTCCTGGGTTCTTTTCCACTAGGCACTTTTTCAGCCACTCTGCCCCAAGCCTGAAGGGTTGCATGGCATTGTTGTGACCCAAGAGTGGGACCCAGCACTTGGTCTTGCAGAACTTCATACTATTAGCCTTGTCTCACTGATCCAGCTTGTCTATATCCCTCTGTAGAGCCTCCTTAGCCTCAGGCACAGCAATGCTCAACTTCATGTTATCTGAAAAAGAAGTCAAGAACATTATTGATCTCAGGTTTGCAAGAGACAACTGCCTGAGTTGTGCAGACTGCTCTGCCCTGCCCTTGCTGACCGTGAAACACGGTCAGTAAGATTCTGAACAGCTCAGTTTATACAGTACAATATTTCAGTGTAAAAACTGATGTTTTTTTTCCTTTGAATGGCAAACTACAAACTGTGTTATTTGGGGGATGATTGATAAGCAGTGTGATTAGGAGAGGAATATATCCTAATCAATGCCTAATTGGCATTGTGTTTTCACTAGGGCTCTCTACTCAGGCTTTAGAAACTGGGAAGACCTGTGGCACCACCGCAGAGGTGTGGAAGATAAGGGTTTGTTAGAAAGTAAGTGGTGAATCTGTCTTTGCTTAATTAAGTGAAGGACATGGTTCCTGGAGCTGGAGGGACAGAGGCCTGGGAATGGGTGTGCCAGGAGAAAGGTGATGATTGGTTTCTACAGGAAAGATGTATCTGCATGACTTAAAAAACTATTCAGAAAAAAATTTCCCATGTCAGATGTCCTTTATTTCGGAGTGTTTTACCACTGTGGTTATGATATGAAATAATTGCCCCATGCTGATATGTATGTGAAAACTTGTTCTCTCAAATGCATAGAGCAATGTGGTGTGGCTATATTGAGACAAAGGAAAGAGACTGGGCAACTGATGAAGAGAGCATTAACTATTGATGGAGTAACCATTATCTTAGTATTATGTAGTAACTATCAATTATTGCTAAAAATCGTAAGGCTTAGCAACTAGTATTGTGTAGAAAGATGGGAGGCTGGGTGCACCCTGTCAAAGAAGAAATTGATTGCTAAAATGCTGGCAGGGACCAGGTATACGGTTTGGACTAGTGACAGGAAACAACAGGTTATGTGTGGAGTGATGGGGGGCGAAAGTTCAACCCTGAGGAAAACTCTTACTTCATCATAAGATGGCATTGTAACCCTCAAAAAACGACCACCAAAAGAAACTGCGCAAGCTCAACAAGGAGGAGACTTAATTAACGTAGGAAGTGGGGACAGGTTATGCATATGTATAGGTGTGTTGGAATACCTAATGAGTATGTATTGTTTTATGGCATATAATCATGGTTTTGTGGGCCAGCTGTGTGCATGTTTGTGGTGGCGATGGCCTCTGTGCACCCGCTAGCCAATAAAATACCTCCTTGAAAACTCTAAACAAAGTTCTTGGGTCCTTTCTGTACGTCACAACTATCCCAAAATGATGAAAGAGAGAAGTTAGTAACTTCCTAGTAGGTTTCTTTGTCTCATTATGTCAGACTAGTTGTAGAAAAATGTATGGTTTGTCCTCAAAGAACAGTAGCTCAGTGCAGTCTTGAGCAAACAAGTCTATAGACGGGCCTGCTTTGCCACCCCTGAGTACAAAGGATTTAAGGTGTTGAAAACTGGAGCAGTGAATGGGCTCAACTGAGAAAACCTGTGTGAATAACACACTCCTGTGTTTCTTCATATTTTTAACAGTGATATGGTGCTTGTAAACATTTTTAGCTTAGAGAGAAAAATCATAATAATGACTCTAAACTAAGATTTGTCTAGTAACTAATGATGTACTTTTGCCTTAATGTTAGGTTTTGGTGGGGTTTTTTTAGGTGTTTCTTGTGCTATCCTGTCAGTCAGGAAACAAATCTTGCTGATGGTTACTGGAATTGTCTACAGGTGTCTGACAAAATTCAGCTGTCTTTAGGCTACTATTTTAATGCTATGTTAATATTGAGATCACTTGATTAATGCAGTTTTGGGCAGTGAAACTACAGAATATATGTACTTTAAGGGGCATTTAATCTTTGGCTGTATCTTCTTTCTAGTTTTATAGATGTATTTATGGTCTGCCTCTGACACAGGCTTTGCCATTAGATCCTTGATTCTAAAAAAGATAAAGCTCAGATAAAAGCATGCCAAGAAATACAAAGGGTAATGAGAGTTTATGGCATTTAAAATTTTAGAATCTGTACCCGACTGTTATTTTACTTTAAATACCCTAAATATTCCTTTGCACTAAACAACTAATATTTCATACATGTAAAATACATTTGTGAAATAGAGGTTCCTAAACTCATCTCCATTATTAAGCACAACTATTGCTTGTTGCTGCTCTTGACAATTTTTCAAGCACATGCAAGCTGGTTTTGGTAAGGCACCATTTTCTAGAACAAGCTTCAGTAGGGTAATGAGATAGATAGCACTGATTGATCACCTAAGTAAATGTATGATGACAGTTAGTTTCAATATAGGTAAGTTACTGTAGGAGAAGTAGCTACAGGGCAAATTTGCAAGCATTTAACAAACTTGTGAAATCATTAATATATTCAAAAGCACATAGAATTAAAGAAAATTTATTTCTTCCTTGATTTATGACACATTCTGAACAGATAGCAAGCCCAAGGTGAAATTTCTTGCAGAGATAGTTAAATATGATTTATTGTATTTGTCACAAAACCTTTATATGAGATAGAAGAATTTCCATAGTTGTGAATGAATTCACCATAATACTTTGTTCTTTGGACTACAATTAGAGTTGGAATATCTCCTTAGTATAATTTATTGAATTTAAATATCTCCTTAATTTTATTACATTAATTAATTTTTTAAAAGTAAAAATAAACTTTTCATATTATACTGGATTGTGCTTAAGATGAGAACCATGACAAGTTCTGTGAAGAAAGAGATGTTCAACTTTGATTTGAATTTTTTCTGTCTAATTTTATTTATCATTCATGTGGGCTGCCATAGAGTCGTAGAATCATGGAATGACTTTGGCTGGAAGGAACCTCAGAGATCATCTATTTACAACTCGCCTTCCATGGGCAGGGACATCTCTCACTAGACTCAAATCCAACCTGTCCTTGAACACTTCCAGGGAAAGGGCATCCACAACTCTCCTGGGAAACTGGTTCTGGTGCCTCATCATCACAGAATCACAGAATCATAGAACATTAGGTATTGGAAGGAACCTCAAAAGATCATCTAGTCCAATCCCCTTGCCACAGCAGGATCACCTAGACCAAGTTCCACAGGAACATGTCCAGGCGGGTTTTAAACTTCTCCAGAGAAGGAAAGTCCACAACCCCCCTGGGCAGCCCCTTCCAGTGCTCTGTCACCCTCATTGTGAAGAAGTTCCTTCTCATGTTGGTGAGGAATCTCCTATGTTCCAGCTCACACCCATTGTCCCTTGTCCTATCACTAGATGATATTGAGTAGAGCCTGACTCCATCTTCCTGACACACACCCTTCACATGTTTATAAACGAGGTCACCCCTCACTTTCCTCCAAGATAATGAGACCCAGCTCCCTCAGCCTTTCCTCATAAGGGAGGTGTTCTACTTCCTTCATCATCCTTGTTGCTCTACACTGGACTCCCTCCAGCAGCTCTGCATCCTTGTTGAACTGAGGGGCCCTGAACTGGAAACAATACTCCAGATGCAGTCTCACTAGTTAGAGGGGCAGAATCTCCTGTGGGATTAGCCAGGGAGCTACGGGGTCCACGCTCACCCAGGAGCCTTACAAGGAGGAGAAACTGGAAACTGCGCCCAGACCATGCCAAGCTCTGACTATGCTAGCTGATTTAGCTGCTTCAGTCGCCAGGGGACAAAAAAAAAAAAAAAATGGTAACAACACAGCAGAAGAGGAGGACCAGACTTCGGCCAGCACTGCACATGGATGTGGGAACTCAGACAGAGGTCCTTCAACAAGATGAGGATGTGCATGTGACAGGCTTCCAGGAATGTAGCACTCTTTTGCACTTTCCTGGCTGCATACAGTGTGAGCAGGTAGATTATCTGCTTAACTGGGCAGCACAGTTGCAAGATGTCGTTGAAAAGCTGCAAGCAGAACTAGATGGGCTCAGGAGAATTAGAGAATCTAAAATAGAGGTAGACTGGTGGAGCCAGGCACAGCAGTCTGGACAACAGCCAAATAAGAGCCATATTCAGGGGAGGCCTGTGTCCTATAGTTCTCAGATGGAGGACAGAAGCCCAAGTAGAAGGGATGAATGGAGCCAAGTGCAAAGTCATGGCAGAAAGCGAGTACCAACCTTACTTGCCTCACCTCCCCTGTTGCCACTGAGTAATAGATACAAGCCCCTATTAGAAGACAGCCAGTCTAATAAGGATATAGGGGATAGATAACCCATACCAGAGGTCATAGTAAGGTTGCATAAATCCAGGAAGTCTTCCAGTAATATGACAACCTCCACAAAGAAAAGAAGGGTCCTAGTTATTCGAGACTCACTCCTGAGAGGAACTGAGGGACCAATATGCAGAGCTGACCCTCATCACAGGAAAGTCTGCAGTCTACCTGGAGCCTGAATCAGGGATATGACTAGGCTGCTCCTTAACCTGTTGAGATCAGCTGACTATAAACCACTGCTGATCTTCCAGACAGGTGGAGAGGAAGCCTGTATTCCATAGCCTGAGGGGAATGAAGAAAGACCTTAAGGCATTAGAACTTTTGGTGAAAGACTCTGGGGCACAAATTGTATTCTCATCATTTCTTCCATTTTGGGTGAGGACACAGACCGGTATAGAATGACTCAGTCCATTAATGCCTGGCTACAAGACTGGTGCTACAGGCAGGGCTTGATAATAACTGGTTCTATAAGACACCAGATCTTGCAGGTCCACATGGGAGAGGTTTATCTCAGATGGGAAAAAGGGTTTGGGGGCAGGAATTGGCAGGGCTTATTCAGAGGGCTTTAAACTAGATCCGAAGCAGGGGGTGGGATAGTTGATGGGTGCGCACCAGTGGGACTGAGCTCTGTCTTAATGAAAATCAGGTGGCCCTTCACTTTCCTAGGGTGAAATCAGAGCACTCAACTTGCTCCCTGAGATGCCTGTGCACCAATGCACACAACATGAGGAACAAGCAGGAGGAGTTAGAAATCTGTGTCCAGTCAGGTGATTATGATCTGGTGGCAATTACAGAGACCTGGTGGG
>JAOXOE010031917.1:0-11494 GCA_028565055.1 Phoeniculus purpureus
TGATCCTGCTGTGGCAGGGGGATTGGACTAGATGATCTTTTGAGGTCCTTTCCAATCCCTAATGTTCTGTGGTTCTATGATCCAACAACAGGAAAAGGGGCAACACACGTGAGCTGAAACACAGGAGGTTCCACATCAATGTGAGAAGGACCTTCTTCCCAGTGAGGCTGCCAGAGCACTGGAAGTGGCTGCCCAGGAGCGTTGTGTAGTCTCCTCTGGAGATGTTTAACACCCGCCTGTCCGTGTTTCTCTGCAACTTGATCAAGGGGATCCTGCTGTGGCAGGGGGATTGGACTGGATGACCTTTTGAGGTCCCTTCTAATCCCTAATGTTTCGTGATTCTGGGATAAATCAAACAAATTGCTCTTCATGAGAGAGAAACTCCCCTTCTGCACCAGACCCTACAGCCTGGCACAACTGAGGATAAAACACAGTGTAGCAAAAAATGAAGGGATTTCCACCCTTCTTTAGCTCTTATTGCAGTGCTAAGGGGTGTAGGATTCATCCCTGCCTCAAAGGCAGCTCTGTGGAGCAGAAAGAAGCCCTTCCCTCCCCTCCTGCTTTCAGGTTCTATCCCACTGAGACACCTACTTCAATAAGAGCTACCAGTGCTAGGTGGGCATGGCCTTTGGCTAATAGCTGGTGGGGAGACACAATACTACATCTAGGAACTCTGCAGACAACTAGGTGAGGGAATCAGCAGAGATTCAAAACATCTAGAGGAGCTACATTTAAAGAGCCGGTCTGTTGGGATCTCCTGCTTCCCCAAACCCTCACCTTTGATCCCAATATACCTTCTTAGCGTCGTTGGACTTTCCCTCTGCCCTCACTTGTAATGTAAATTGCACAGTGAAAAGCTTTTTCTCCCCTCCCATTTCATCTGCTGTTCCCAGAAATTTCACAGCTTCCCCTTCCACTAGTTTTGCTCTCACTGAAGTCTCCATCAACTCCCTTAAACTTGAGGCTTTTATCGCCATCCCCTTTGGCCTGTTTATGGCTTTTAACATCAAACACAACATCACGATTGACCCCATCCTCTCTCCTCCTGCTATCCCAGTGCCACAGTCTGGTCTAGCGATTCCCACTGCACTTCTCTATAAAGAACCAGGACTTCTCCATCGCTTCTTGTGTTTCACTCTTTCCCCTCATTAAGACTGGGATGAACGGGGTGTCTCTGTTATTGCTGTGGTTTCCTGTGTGAGTACATCACAAGGCAACTCTGTTCTGTGAGAGGGGTCTCTGCCTGCCTGGCTCCCTGCCCCCATATCAGGGTGGAAGTCACTGGTGGGAGAGGGGAGCTGCTCCTCCACAGCAACAAACTGCGCGAACCTGTGGAAAACTTCCAGACAACGGGAAAGGCAAAAGAAAGACATACAAGAAAGGAGACAAGCAACCATGTGAGGTTTTCCCTGCACCCTGGTCACTTTTACCAGCCCTCAGCATCTCCATGGTCTCACTCTCTTGGGCCCACCACACGGAAGCTGTATCCAAACACTGCTCTATTTCTCTCTGCAAGATTAATTTTCATCCATCAGGTCCCTCTCCCACTAATTCTAGTGACTGCTCTTCTCTCTTCTCGACTTCAAACCCATTACTAAGATCCTCTTCCACCTTAGAGAAACTAACATGTGGCAGTCTAGCTGCATCCACCTTCACCCTCGCCACTGTACGCTGCTCTGTAGAACAGAGGTACATGGAGAAAGCTTCCATTTAGGTGCTTACACACAGGTGCCCACCGAGGTACCAGCTGTCTACGCTACCCTTCAAATCAATGAACACCTAGTCAATACAACCAGGAGAACCTAGAGGGTGATTCAGCTCATGCTTAAGGCAACATCTAAGACTTGTCAGAAACACAGGATATAGACAAATGACTGGACAGAGCGATCGAGTGCCTGCTCTGCAAGTCTGCAGATCAGCCCAAGGGAGGGGATGCCATCTGGTGGGACCTGGACAAGCTTTTTGAGCAGCCTTCCAGTATTTAAAGTGGACCTGTAAGAAAGACGGGGCAGACTTTTTAGCGGGGCCTGTTGCAACTGGACAAGGGGTGATGGTTTTCAACTAAATGAGGATAGATTTAGATGAGATAGTAGGAAGACATTTTGCACAGGGAGCACAGTGGGACACTGAAACAGGCTGCCTAGAGAGGTGGTAGATCCCTGGAAACATTCAAGACCAGGCTGGATAGTGCTCTGAGCAACCTGGTCTCTTTGAAGATGTCCTTGCTCACTGCAGGTTGGACTAGATGAGCTGTGAAGGTCTTTTCCAACCCAAACCATCTATGACTCCAGAGCTACCTAGCGCCACATCCACTAGAACATTCATGGGAGTTCCCAGCTGACTGTTCACAAGGGTACACAGCAAGTCTTCTGAAATTCTGTATGGTGCCCACTAACCCATGAAGATGTCCCAGATCCCCTAATATGCTTCAGACACTGCACACCTATGTTTTGGCAACTTATTTGAGCCCAAACCCACAGAGAGCTGAGCAGCTGATCTCCAGGCTTTACTGACCATACTGGCTGGCAGCGCAGGCACACAGGACCGCTAGAAAGCTCCATGTAGGTGTCTTCAACCCAACGTAAGTGACACTTGCCGTGTCTTCCAGGATGCACTAGCAGACTACGCAAACATTTAGCTGTTAATCTCAAGATCAAGATGGGTATTTTCCAAGTGTCTATCCCGTACCTTGCCCATTAGCTGAACAGGACACGGGGGTTTTGCCATCAGAGGAAGCAAAATTCTGTAGCTGCCTGCAGAAGTAGAGAAATCCCCGCAAATCCAGTGTGAGAAGTAAGTCACTGAGCTTTCTTTGCTTCAACTGATTCATTATGTTCAGGTGTTTGGAGCATTTCTGCACCGTTTATGGACGAGTAAGTTACATCATTACTGCGCTGTATCATAAAAACTGAAGCAGGGACTAAAGCCACCAGCAACAAAAATAAGATGAACCAAGACAAATTCAAACAAATTAAATTTGCTGTGTTTTTCAGGTAGAACCTCAGGTGACTCTAAAAGATGCAGGCAAAACAAGCAAGAAGGTGCCTTTAGATGTTAGATGACTCTGGTGATGAGTAATAATTCATTGGAAAATAAGAAGCTGAATTTTTCATTACATTGCTGTCTCCGTAAGACCCTTTGGCATAATAATCTGCTTTGGAAATTTCACTACAACATCCAGAAAACCACTTTAAACTCTACTTGGACAGATTCTCTCCGAGAGGAAGAAAAATGTCAGTACAGCAAGCGAGCAGCTGAGCACCCGTGGAAATTTTTCTAATTCCATTTATGTCTTGGATTAAAAAACAAAGGCGACTCATGTGGGCACTTACAACGGCAAGCACAGGGAAAAGGGGCTGATTTTAAACAGCATCTCAATACTTCTGTCAAGTCCTATGACAAAAAGCTCCTTCTTCTCAAATCGTACAGCAGCAGAGTGCAGAAGTCCTTCCAAACACTGCTGACATCCACACAAGTTATGCACATCAGCCACTCAGGAGCATCCCCCACGTACTGGCACAGCGCTACGACAAGCACCAATTGTCTAAGTTCTTCAAAAACAGACACGGTCCAAATAGAAAAACATTATTAGAGCATCTAGGTAGAGACAAAGGAGATGATTTCAAGCTAAAAGAGCGTAGATTTAGATCAGATCTTAGGAAGAAATTCCTCCCTGTGAGGGTGCTGAGGCACTGGAACAGGCTGCCCAGAGAGGCTGTGGGTGCTCAATCCCTGGAAGTTCAAAGCCAGGTTGGATGGGGCTCTGGGCAACTTGGTCTGATGAGATGTGTCACTGCCCATGGCACAGGAGTTGGAACTAGGCAATGTGTAAGGTCGCTTCCAACACAAACCATCCTAGGATTCTATGACTATTTGGGGTCAAATACCTCAAACACTGCAGAAGTGGTGCTAGCACAAGGTAGCTGATGAAGCAAATGCTTTACAGCCTACAAGGCTGGCTAATCAGAACGTTTGTTTTTTGGGAAAAGGTCTTCAATCTGAGGGTGGGGGACCCCTGGGGGACAGGCTGCCTAGAGAGGGGGTGGAAGCCCCATCCCCAGAGCCATTCAAGGTCATGATGTCTGGGGCTCTGAGCAATCTGTTCTAGTTGGAGATGTCCCTGCTTGTTGTAAAGGGTTTGGACTAGATGCCCCTTGGAAGGTCCTTCCAACCCAATACAGTCTGTGATTCAGGCAAAGCAGCAGCAGAACTTTCTCCCCACTGCCAGTACACAGCGTCTCAGGGCCAGAAGAGTAGGAGCCTCCCCTCACTACCTTAAATGTCCCTTGATTAGTCTGTGATACCAATGCTAACCTATGCTCAGCCTACGAAAGCACCAGGGTTCTATGTAACACAACAGGTCCAGTAACACTGTTTAAAATGGAGATGCTTCAAGGGCTTTTGGATTCCTTCCTATTAGAGCTTCCTCTCATCAGCTAAAAAAAAATCCTCAAACAACTGCAAATCGAAGCAGTCAACGTAAACAACATTCGACCACACATCACTTTGTTTCCACAGGGCAAGGCATAGCTGGAGAAGAGACTAATTACAGTCCTAGTGCAGCTGTATTAATTACAGCTGCATTAATTAGAGCAAATTTCTGTAATTTAACTAGGTTGGCACTGAAGAGTGCTCCTTCAATTATAGAATCATCACGGTTGGAAGAAACCTCCAAGATCATCCAGTCCAACCATCAACCCAACCCTACTCTGCCCACTAAACCCTGTTCCCCAGGGCCATGTCTACTTGTTTTTTAACCCCTCCAAGTATGGTGACTCCCCCACCCCAGGCAGCCTGTTCCAACCCCTGACCATTCTGTCAGGGAAGACATTGTTCCTGATGTCCAACCAAACCCTCCCCTGGCACCACTTGAGGCCGTTTCCTCTTGTTCTATCACTAAGTGACTTGGGAGAAGACTGTGACACATCTGAGATCCTCATTTACCTCTCCTCACCAGTTAAGGAGTTCTAAGCTAGTGCCATGGGGTAACACAGGATCCATCCAGAGGAGGTGAGGTTTCCTACACGTAAGCTCTTCAGCTGCCCGCCCTACATTTTTGTCTCCCACCTGGGAGTTTGCCCTGACAGATTTCAGCCTCCATCATTCTTCATTCAGTCTTTGAAACTTAAAGTGGTATTTCCAACAACAACCAAAAATAACCCAGTTTGCCTCTCAGACCCTGGACTGGACTGCCCAGGGCAGTGGTGGAGCCCCCATCCCTGGAAGCATTTAAGGACAGCCTGGCTGTGGCCCTGAGTGCCCTGGTCTGGCCGATGGGGTGATGTTAGGTCACGGGCTGGGCTGGATGAGCTCAGAGGGGTTTTCCAGCCTCAATAATTCTGTGACCTGTGATCAGATTAAAAAACTGCCCCTAGTCAAACAAAAGCAGTCCGGGGAAAAAAATCAGGCAGACCCTGGGCAGGGAGAGAGCGAGACTGGGCTCCTGTGGCTAGGGAGGGACTTAAGGAGATGTAGAGAAGTCACAAGCAGTCATCTCTCTACCCGGCTGACCTGTGCAACAACCACAGCACTGGTAACCAGGTGTTTCTGACCAACTGGAACTCAAGCACATTCCAGACCAGTCGGGGTTTCAATCTCACGTCTTGTGCACACGTTTTCATTTAACTTGTAATTTATTATCTATGTCACTGACAGGTGTCTAGTGACGCAGAGAAACGAGCCCAGCATCAGCACGTGCTCTGTCTCCCTGCTGCTGAAGTGAGAAGAGTCCTTAAGGTGGCCCTGCCAGCCCGCTGCCAGCCCCCCAGTGCCGAACATCACAGAATCACAGAACATTAGGAACTGGAATGGATGTTGGAAGATCATCATGCAAAAACCCCTTTCTATTGCTGTCACCAGTGAGACCCCACAGAAAGTTCATCTCAGGCAGCCCTGAGAACAGAGCACAGGGACGCTCAGCTACGAGCATCAGTGTGGCTGCTGCCTTGTACCCCAGCCATCTATCACAGGGGAGAGAATGGGAAAGCACACGCATTTTGGGTTCGGTTTTGGTGTCAGAGAACAGCACTGGATAAACAAGACCCAAAGATTTAGAGGGTGGTGTTAACCTGTTTTGATTCCACTACAAACACCAGTGATCCATCAAAGACTGTGTGAAGGGAACCAGAAACAGAACATTCCCACAACGGGAGTAAGCAAACAGCAGCTAAGGTCGAGTGGTTATGGAGCGCAAGATGTCCTTGCACTTTCCCATTTTATGGACAGTTTTGTGGCCTTAGTATTAACCAGGCTACTGCTAAAGTACAAGAGAAGTGCTTGCAACTTACACATTGATAAAGAAACGCAGTTAAATACAACAGTGCAGTTCTAGCTGTGGCTGAGGGAGCTGGGGCTGGTTAGTCTGAATGGGAGGAGGCCGAGGAGAGACCTTACTGCTCTTTACAGCTACCTGAAAGAAGGGCGTAGAAGGGTGGGGTTGGTCTCTTCTCATAAGTCAGAAGTGACAGGACAGGAGGAAACAGCCTCAAGCTTCACCAGGGGAAGTTTAGGTTGGCCATGAGGAAAAACATCTTCCTGGAAAGGGTCCTCAGCCCTTGGAACAAGCTGCACAGGGAAGGGGTTGAATTGCCATCCCTGAACCTATTTCGAAGTTGTGGAGACCTGGAGCTTAGGGTCAAGGTTTAGGGCTTGGGACAGCTGGGTTAATGGTTGGACTCAATGATCTTAAAGGTCTTTCCCACCCTGAACAAGTCTCAGATTCTATGATTCCACCGCTTTCTTAAGCTCCCCAAGTTACACACACCGTACTCACGCCCTTATTTCCTCCCTGCTTATTCTCCCGTTGTGATTAACCCCCTTCTACTCTAAATTCACACCAGGGAGTTTGCGCAGAGCTTTACAGAGGAAGGAAAAAGAACCAAGCGACACACTGCAGAGACGTTCAGGTAATACTGGGAGGTCACTTCACTGGTGAGAGCAGCAGAAAGCCCTGGCAATTCGCTTTGCAACTTGGTGAAGTCTCCAGGCTGCAACCCGTCTCTCGGAACACTTTCATTCGAATGAAATCAATCCCCTCCTATTCATCAACAGCGAAAACTCTAACCGTGCTTTTCTTCCAAGCTAATGAAAGGCTCGACAAAGAGATTCTTCTTCTCTCTGGAATAATTACATCAGGATCTTTATTCTGGAATAACCATCTCCGGAGATTCCTGACTGAAGACAAACTCCTTGGTTAAAGCAGTTACTGGGGCTACCCAGGGCAGATTGGGGTTTTTGCACTCAACATGTAGATGTTCAGCAATAAGAACTGAAACCCTGCTCCCCAGGGCCACATCTACTTGTTTCTGAACCCTTCATGGCCAGTGACTAAACCCCTCCCTGGGGAACCTGTTCCAAGCCCCGACCACTCTGCCAGGAAAGCCCTTTTTCTTGATGTCCAGTCTAACCCTCCCCTGGCACAACTTAAGGCCATTTCATCGTCTCCTATCATTAGTGACTGGAGAGAAGAGACCAACTCCCACCTGTCTACACCCTCCCTGCAGGTAGCTGCGAAGAGCAGTAAGGTCTCCCCTCAGCCTCCTTCTCTCCAGACTGAACAACCCCCGTTCCCACAGCCTCTCACCATCAGACCTGTTCTCCAGGCCCTTCACCAGCTTCATTGCCCTTCTCTGGACCCACTCCAGCATTTCAATGCCCTTCTTGTATTGAGGTGCCCAGAACTGATGCCAGTACTTGAGATGAGGCCTCACCAGTGTGCAGTACAGGGCGGCAATCACTTCTCTACTTTGCTGGCCACACTAGTTGTAATTATTTACATTTACCACTTCCCACAACCCTATGGCTCAAACAAACGAACACAGCCTCACTCACCATGTCAAAACGCAGAAGCAGCATCTCTTTGAAACCTAAGAATGCTATAAACCTTGGCATCTTAGATGGAAATACCATCTGTTCCCTCGCAGGCACTAAGAACATTAGGAAAACAGAAGTACATGGTGAGAGCCTCTTTCTCTGCAAGAACCTCTGAATACAGAGCGGAATTTCCAACAGCACAAAAAGCATCAAGGTGCCTGACTCACCAAGAGCCCATAGGAACTAAATGTCGCACTGTCATTTATGTTGTATTGTCATGAAAAGGAAGAGCTGCATTATAGGTCACCATGAAACACCCTCAACCTTCAAATTGACTTCTGCTGGAACAAGGGAACATCCTGATGAGGCTGTTCTGACATCTTCAAAACAATCAAACAAGAAGACCCTGCACTAGCAAAAGGAGAGTGAGGTACACAATGAACTTTAGGAAAAGTTCTTTTACTGAAAGAGTGGTCAGTCACAGGAACAGGCTGCCCAGGAAGGTAGTGGAGCCATCATCCCTGACGGTGTTTAAAGATCCTTTAGATGTGGTGCTTAGAGATCCGGTCTGGTGGTGAACTTGGTGGGGCAGCGCTACTGGCGGGACTTCATGATCTCAAGGGTCTTCTCCAATCTAAATGGTTCTGTGGGTTTCTGTGAGGAGAAAAACACTGTTTTTCTTAACAGTCTAACAGTGGCCACCCAATCAGAGAACCTTTGACCTCCCAACACTCACTGATCACACGAACAGTACATCAATTGCTAGCCACTGCAATGTGTGGGTGACCTCCCTACTCACTGCAAATCATCTCCACCTGAGTGTCTGCAGTGCCACCATGAAAGAGCCACAGCCCTGTAGACACAGGAAGTGGCAAAACACTGACCTGGACTCTCAATGCCCACCGTCTATCCCTGCAAGCAAGCCGGAGCAGTCAACATCAGACCTTTCTCACCCTCTTTTTTCTGACATGCTATGAGCAAGCCACACTGCCCAAGTTCTTACATGGAGCAGGGTGGCAGTGCCAGCTCTCCCACACCAGAGCTCCTCTGGAGTCCCTGCACCAACATTTTGAGATGCATGAGCTTGTGGCAGCTAGATAACAATTTCCTCAGAGGTTCATAGCCTCCAGGGATTCTGTTTAAGCTCAGTGCCAGTTTATCACTCTGCATTAGAGCTGACATCACACTGTGGTGGCTGAAGAAAAGGGAAATTCTTGCTGCCCCTGTACATTGAGATTTCATCCACCCCCAGATAAATCACAGAATTGTTGAGGCTGAAAAAGCCCTCTGAGCTCATCCAGCCCAGCCCAGGATCTAAAATCACCCCATCGGCCACACCAGGGCACTAAAGGCTGCAGCCAGGCTGTCCTTCAGCACCTCCAGGGATGGGGACTCCACCACTGCCCTGGGCAGTCCAGTCCAGGGTCTGACCACCCTTTCTGTGAGGAAGGGCTTCCTAACGTCCAACATGGGCTTCCTAACATCCAACACAAGCCTCCTGTGGCAGCTTCAGGCCCTGCCCTCTCGTCCTGGGGCTGGTTGCCTGGGAGAAGAGCCTGACACCACCTGACTACAACCTGCCTTCAGGGAATCAGAGAAAGGGAGAAGGTCCCCCCTGAGTCTCCTCCAGGCTGAACACCCCCAGCTCCCTCAGCCTCTCCCCATCAGCCTTGTCCCTCCAGTCCCTTCCCCAGCGTCACTGCTCCTCTGGACCCGCTCCAGCCCCTCCATCTCTTTCTGAAAGTGAGGTTCCCAGTGAACTGCAGCGCAGGGAGGAAGCTGCGAGCAGTGTGAAATCACAGGATGCCTGTTTCTGTAAGAGCAGTGCACCTGGGCAGCAGGACCTCTCCATCCACCACTGAGTTCTGAAAGGGAATGGTGAGGGGAAACCTGACCTGCAAAGAGCTGGCACTCAGAGTCCAGTTCAGGTTTTTCCCTTCTAATAGGCAGCCCTTCACTGGGCTTCCTACGGCAGGGTACAGAGCAGGGCAGCACCTGCTACTCATTAAGTGCAGCCAGCCTGGCACTAAATACAGTGCTCTGCTGAGACCAAAGTGCCAGCACCTTACAGGCTAAAGCCCGCCAGCTTCTGTGCCACGATCCTGATGCTTTACACCATTCATCCTTTTGGGAAATGGAGGTAAAATAAAATTAAAGGAAAAAAATAAAACTTAGAAGAAAAAAGAAAATGAAAAAGAAAAGGCAAAATAAAATAACATAGAAAATAAAAAATATTTTTTTAAAAAACTAAGACAAAATAAAATTTAAAATAAAAATATAGTAAAAAAAATTTTAGAAATAAAAAATAACAAAACACTTAAAAATAAAATTGAAAATCAAAAAATTAAAAATACCTGAAATAAAATTTAACTATACAATAAAATAACATTTCAAACATTTAAAAAATAAAGTTAAGAAGTGAAAAACAAGGTAAAGTGTCATTTTTGCTTTTAAAGTAAGCAGGGTGGTAAGTTGGCTTCAAAATTAATGAAGTCACACACAAAACAACAAACAAAGGACTGGCAGGGAGACTGGACCCGATGATTGTTCAAGGTTCCTTGCAATCCCTAATGTCCCATGAGTCCATGTTCACACAGGGTGTGTTGCTCTGTCAGTCCACAAGCCCTTTACTGGCAGCCACCCGCAGTCCAAGTCAAAAAGCCAACCCAAAGGCCACTACTTCAACGAACCCCCCAACCCAGCAGTCAGCAGTCCTCTGCTTTTCTCCCAAGGAATGAAGCCATTCTGAAGTATCAAACTGGTATCAGACGGGGGCTTCTTCAACCTAGAAGGTTGGTGCCTGCCCCTGAAGTCCTGCAGCCCGCTGCCTGCACGCCTTGGCAAGGTGCCGGGTGCATGGTGAGGGCGGCGTTCACTTCTAACCACCACTGCAAGGCAGACCTACGTTTGTCTGTTGGGCTGGGAGCTGCAGTGTGCGGAGCACAACCCACCAGCAAGCAGCTGCCGCCCGGCCGAGGGCACCGGCACGTCCCATGCAGTAAGGCAAGAGGCAGCAGCACCTACTAGAGTACGAGAAACCTCTGGAGACAAGACAGTTTTTAGTGCAGGAGTGGTTAAGCAGTGGAATAAGTTGCCCTGAGAGGTTTCTGGACACCTGACAGTACAACAGGCTTTTCTGCTTCCTCACAGCGCCATGAAAATTCGATCAAAGCACAAGAAGTTGCCTCATTTTCTTCCAGCACTAGATAATGTGAAGAGCACAGAAATTGCCTGCTGTTAGGAAATTAACCTCTGCGTTCCAGCAACTCCAAAGATGCTTCTGCATTGATTGCCTAAACCACCTTGGCTAGGCTTGAAGGCATTCCCCCCCGACCTCCTTTTTTTAATGTTCACTCTGGGCTGACTATTTAGAAGCAGCTTATCCTCTGCTGGCCCCGATGAGACCTCACCTGGAGTCCTGCATCCAGTTCTTACAGCGGATTTCCAGTCCCTGACAGGGGCTGTCAGAAAGCTGTGCAAGGCTGCTCACAAGGGTTAGGGTTAGGGTTAGGGTTAGCAGGACAATGGGCCATGGTTTGAAGCTTGAAAAGGGCAGATTGAAGCTGGACATGAAGAAAAAGGTCTTGAATCTGAGGGTGGGGACTCCTGGAACAGGCTGCCCAGAGAGGTGGTGGAGGTCCCATCCCTGGAGCCATTCAAGGTCAGGCTGGATGGGGCTCTG
>JAOXOE010031918.1:0-11493 GCA_028565055.1 Phoeniculus purpureus
CAGACCGAAGGCAGGGAATGAACCGCAGCTGTGTTAACCATTGCAAACTAAGGAACGACGTGACATGGCAGGCAAGAGGAAGACAGTGCTGTCCTCCCCAGTCCACAGCTGCTCTTCCAGGGCAGGAGGGACCCTTGGGCAGACTGGACGCTGTTTTCCTTGACGTCACATCGCAGTCTTCTGCTGTCTTCCCTGAGTTGCACCAGCCCAGGCAGAAGGAGACCCACTCCTGGAAAGCTTCATCTGCAATTCATTTAGGAAAGTCAGGTCCTCTCCTCTGACCTAATCGAAAACAGGCGGCCTCCTCCTAATTGTGCACTCAGAGTGGTTTGTGTGCGTTGACGGAGGAAATTGGAAAGCCGTTTCCCACACTTGAATGTCCCTACAGGAGGACTGCCAGCTGTTCATACACAGCCTTTGCAATGTTCTGCTCTAAGTAGGTAGGAGGATACTGGTTTTCCAAAAAGGTGTCTCATACCCTGTTTTGGTTGGTTTTTAAAAATAAAGAAACCACTCATCATGCCAACAGATGACTGCAGAGCTCATCACAGTCTTCCTCCCTCTCTTCAGAAGACCATTTCCACGTTTGGTTCTGTCCACCTGCAAGGAACTCACAAGTACCCTGTCTGGTTTTGGTTAAAATACTACAGATCTGTAGCAGGAAGTGGCTAGTTGGGGCAGGGCTTTCCTCCTGACAGGATGGCCAGGGGCACCCTGAGACCCAGCAAAGTCTCTGCTGCAGCATGGTCTTGCAGGCTCAGGGTTGGCATTAGTGTCTCATGGAGCCTGGAGAGCATCTGGCAGGTTATGAAAATCAAACGCCAGGAGCAAAAGAGGGTTTCACTCCACCAGCCACCACGCCTCATGCAGGGAAGGCATCAGGCTCTGGCAGCTGCCCCCAAAACCTGAAGTGAATGGGAACTCTTTTCATCTCTCCATGTCCCAGCAAGCAAATATTTCAGTAGCGCCACCTCATTTGTATCTGTTGGTGGGACCAGCGTTCCTACAACTTTTGCCCACTGCCAAGAGCCTCTTCAGGGAGGATCTGCATGGGCTCCATGGCAGCTACCTCAAAAGAAGACACCCTGATGTTTGTGTTGGTGGTCCACTTGGAAACACCTTTATGGAGATGAAGGCTTTATTGTCCTTGCACTGTGAGAACACCATCACAACTTCACTTTCTTCTTGCTTTCTTTTAAAAAATGTTTTGCTATACTGTGACTCCTCTTCTTCTTCAGTCAAACTCGGAACACTTGCGCCTGCTTGAATACTCACATCAAATGCTGCTCTTCCTAATTTTCCTGGAGCTTCTTTAAAACAAGCCCTCTCTGAGTCTGAGCCAGCAAGGGACCTTAAGTGTTGTGCTGTCTGAATTTGAACTCCACGGCATTGGTTAACTGTCACCACTGAACACAAAATAATCGGAAGTTACAAGACCAAGAGGGTCCTGACAGAATCATAAAATCATTAAGGTTGGAAGAGACCCACAAGATCATCCAGTCCAACCATCAACCCAACCCCACCATGCCCCTGAGGCCACATCTACTACATTTTTGAACACTGCCAGGAACAGCAACACCACCATCTCCCTGGACAGCCTGTTCCAACACTTCACCATTCTTTCAGTGAAAAAATTTTTCCTGATGTCCAATACAAACCTCCCCGGCACAATTTCAGGCTATTTCCTCTTTGTTCTATTGCTAGTGATTTGGGAGACCCCCACGTCTCTTCAACCTCCTTTCAGGTAGTTGTAAAGAGCAATAAGGTCTCCCTATTGATGCAGCCAGTCTGGACACACTCAGGGGAAGTCAAGCTCTGGTGCACAGCCCACATCACAGAGTGGGCTCCCCAGTGGGTCTTCACACGCACAGCAGCCTGTGGGACCCCCTGCTGCATTTCCTGGTTTACTGTGTTGGAAGGCACCAGAGCTGGGTGCAGCACATGGAGCTAAACTGTGTGTGTTGATATATCTATGCAATAAAAGCAGTGATTTGGAACCCAGCTGTCTTTATCATTTCCTCGTGTTGCTTATGAAAAAGGCTTCCTTAACAGCGTGCTGGTAGCTGTTACCAAGGCCCAACAAAAGGTAAATTCACAGGTCGTAGGCAGGCGGTACGTGCACTTGACTTAAAGACGTGACAGCTTGTCCTGTCCTTCAGACCTGAACTCACAGCTGGATAAAAACACTCAGCTTCACCAAATTCCTCCTGGACACTGCTAGTATGGAAAAGAAAGGAGAGGCTGGACCGGCAGGAAAAGCTTTCTGCTTGAACCTGTATCTGCTTATTCCTACAAGTGAACATCCAGCAGAGAAGTTGGCTTTCTCCAAGGCTACTTTTATACAACTTTGTTCTAGAGCTCTTCTCTCTACAACTTACAACCTTCAACAAACAGACCACAGGACGGGGATAAGAAATCCCCTCTTCTGTCAGCAGCTTGGAGAGGTTTAGACCCTATAAAGTCGTATGGGAAAAGAAAGCAGTGAAACTTCTAGAATACGTTAAGCCTGTGCTTGTATTTCCGGTGTTTCAGGTCTCAGTCCTGGAGACTCACGCAGTCAAGTAGCCTAGAGTTATTTGAAAGTCACCGCAGGCTTTGGAGTCCTGATTGCATGTACCGGGTCATGCACCAAACGTGCTCGCACAGAAATAGAAGCGACTTTTAATTGCAATCAGGTGGTAACCCTACAGAACCAAAGTCACCGCAATCTGCTGAGGTGTATGCTAATGTCCCCCAGCACGTGCTGATGCAATGACACCAAGAAAGACAGAGCTAGATCTTTGGGGTGGGAGGTAAAACACAAAAGATTAAATTCTGAACTTCACTGAAGGAAGCAAAGATTTGAAATGCAGCCTCCTGCTGAGTTTCACCCTTCCCACTGTGTGGCCGATGGGCTCTGGGAACTGTGGCCCATCCAAAGCTTTCTCTTGGCTCCCTGTTCTAAGAGCTGTGGGGGCTCCCAGCTGCATGAGAGCTCTGCTGCGCTGATGAAGGACATCTCACAGCTCCTCTCACAGACTTTGCTGTGCTATGTCTTCTAGGGTTTGATTCACCAAACCAAACTGTTTTGCAATGCACGTGCCAAGGTGGGGCCTTTCTGGAAAATTGCTGCTTGTCAGATGGCATTTCCTGAAGCCAGTGAAACTGGGGACCTCCTCTCGAGGTTGGCATGGGCCACCAAAACGAATGATTCTTGAAATGCTACCTGTGCTCTTTCCAGGCTTGTCGATGCATGTGAAGAGAGCAGTCTGCTTTCACTGTCATGGTTAACTGCAGAGTAATTGATGGGAATTTTAAAGCCAGTTGTCAGGAAGAGGTTTGGGGAACCAAAGGGGGCAAGGCATTCAAAGCAAGTCTGCTGGGTGCTGGCCAATTGTGTAGACCCAGAATTGAAAGTGGGTGGTCTTGGCAAACAGCCAGCTGAAATAGGGCTAGGAGATGGTCTCATCCTCAACTCCAACACATCCGTGTCTTGGCTTTCTCGCAAGGGTTATTGCTTCCCTTTACTCTGAGGTTTAGCACAAACATCTTTGCAATTTTCTAAAACCTGTGGGATGATGTGTTCCACCCGCCAGGCGCAGCACAGTTGACCAGGAGAATCACAGCGCGTTACTAGAAAGAACAGACCCGGAGCAGGACCGAGAGACAGCGTCACACCCGCGAAGTCATCCAACTAGGAGAAAACTTGGCACCAGACTCTCAGAAAGGTGGATAAAGGAGTCTTGAAAATTACAAAATAAAGCAGCTGGGTATCGGTGGAAACTGCCCACACACAGAGCTTTGAAACCTACCTTAAAATGTTTGCAGCACTGCTGCGAGGCTGGTGTGGGGCTTTGGCATCACCCTAAGGGGTGCCACTAAAGACTCGAGCAGAGCAGCCTGGCGTTTTCCTAGCACTAGGAGGGATATTTTTAATTTGAAGTTTTATTTATTCTCCTTGTTTTCAGTAGGGGTTAGGTAAGTACACACAGGTTTGGTAGCAGTCTTGCACTGTTGCCAAAACCTGATTCCAGTTGAGTTGCGCTGGCCTCTGCATCACCATGTTCGCCAGCCACAGGAGTGCCACCCACTATTCAATCGTGCCCTGGCTCACAAATGCATGTTAAAGAACTGAAATTACGCAGCCAGGCTAGGCAATACTATGGCACTCAGACCACTTGCTCTGCCTTGCCTCAATTTGCTTGCAAATCAAAGTTTCCCATCTCCGGGACTACGATCAATTAAGCAAAAGGGACAAGCCCATGGTAAGGCTTTCAGGGCTGACACAGGTAGGAGAACTGCACACAGCTGATTTGGATTCCATGCTCCCCTTTGTAGGAGGGTGCTGTACAGTACGTTAAATGTTTTCTTTGTGGTTTTCAGAGGAGTGCAGCTATGAGTGTGCAGCCACACAAATAAGCAGAGCTGTCAAAGGCAAAGGATTTGCAATTAGAGTGTAAATACAACTGAAAAAGAAAAATGTTCCTTTTCCTTTTTAGTTTCTCAAATTCACTATTAAATTACAAGGCTAGATGCAGAGCATTTCAGAAAAGCTTACAGGATCCTGCTTAGGGCTAAGGAAATAAAAGTGACTTTTCAGTACATCAGCCAAACAAAGCATACCAGCTCAAAATCCCTATAGAGTTAACTAAGTTATGAAAGATTTCAAATTCATTTCTTCTGTGAGGAAAAAATAATCAAAGACAAAAGAAGGCATTCTTTTCTGCACAGAATAATCCCTTCAACATGACCAAAATGTTGATCTCTGGATTTGTGGAAGAAAAGCAAACAAAAGGGAAAGCTAGGGCATTAAGGACTACAAGAAAGAAAAGTTGCCCTTTTCCAACCATCTCAGGACTTGAAGCACTCACTGGAATGTGGGTAAATTTAGTCCTTTTCCTCCCTCTGCTTGAGGAGGGTTGACTCCCATCTGCTATTCTCCATGTGGCTTTTTATAAATCTCTTCCCCACATTTCCATCCCATACAGTTCTAAAGCCGCTAGATAGTTCCAGGAAGCTCAGGGCCACATTATTTCGACTCATTTACTATTTACCCATCTATAGATAGATGTCTCTGCCCCAGTCTAGCAGAGACTCTTACAAATATCATTCATCCAGTACATTAAAGGTCTTCTAAGTTGTTTTCCCATGCTCTGAACAATGAAAGCAAGTAGGTCCAACCTAAATGCTGTGTACAAAGTTCTGTTTGAAATGTCTTTCTTTAATCACCGAAGACTTTCAGTGGAACTGGAGTGGCCAGGTGCAGGCAGAGACCTGGCCGTCTTAGGAACTCACCTGAAAGAGACCAAAGGGACTCACACGTCCTGAGGCCGCAGAGCACGCAGGCTTTCTCACTGCACTGTGCTGGGAAAAAGAACGAGCTTTCCCATTCATATTTTTAGTTTGAGGCTTTAATTATGTTGACATGGGATAGAGAGCAAGAGGCACTTTCAGGCAAAGATACTTCAAATCTTTGCCCAAGCCTGAGCCCAGCAAGCTGTTGCATTCAGCCATGCAGGGCTGGGAATGTTGGAGAAAACCAAACACAGCCTGCAACAACAGCAGGGTATAACACACCCAGAGAAGACAGTTCCTCTTGGCTCTTCTGGCTAGCAGTTGACCAAGGCACTGAATCCCAAATGTTCCACAGTCTTTTAAAAAATCTTTTCCACCAAAACAGTGACTGTTTTCCACATCTGGCCATCTTCATACTCATAGTGAAACTTTGGGAAAGTATTTCCTTTTGCTAGCTTTAAGTCTGTGGGATCCTTGGCCAATGGTCTCTTGTTCTTCTGTGACCGAAAGCAACGCTGTCAGGTAGTGTCAGTCGTCTTCCCATGTGCTATGTCCTTGTTTCACGTACGGCACACCATATGTCAGGTGGAAGCAATGAAGGACTGAAGCCAGGCTCTGCTCCCAGTGAGAAGAAAGGAGCCAAGCACACATGGAGGAACATAGGTCAAGCAGAGGAAACTTTCAATCTCCTTGAGGAACTTGGAAGAGCAAGACAGAGCTGCAAAACACAATATTCAGCTCCTAGTTGGCACCCAGCAAATACCAACCGAAGGAAGGACCCAACACTAATGGGCTCTTAAATGCAAAACACAGACATAAACACAATCTCCTTTAGCAGAAGACAAAGCAAAGACCACTATATGAAAAGACAGTTTTAGCTATCACTAGCTACACTGGTCTGTAGGTGTTGCTGAGGTGTTTATAGAGCTTCTGGAAGGAGATTTGAAAACATGCTGTAATTAAGCATTTGAGCTGGAATAATGTTATGATAAATGATCATGTGGAGGTCCCAACACCTGAGACAGTTACTCTGTGCTCCTAAAGCAGAATGTTGTTGGCTTTGATCTTGATTTAATGTCCTCAGAAGGGGCTTTAAAGACAAATGCAGGACAGAGAAGTCAAGCATCAACTTTTTATTTGAGAATTCAAAAGCCTAATGAGGTAAAGGAAGCTACCAAGAGAGCTATAAAAAGCAAGGCAAAAGGTTAAACAGTCAACAGAGTTAAATAGGAGGTGGCTGCAGACGTGTATGATGTACAACACAGGGCAACTGTTAAATGTTTGATTTAAATATTAATCAAATACTTTCAAAATAGAAGCAAGATAAGAAGGGATCATTCACTTTCCTGTACTTCATCAGTTTGCAGAGGGAGGGTGCAGCAGCTGCACAGAGGCTAACGGCTGTGGGGTGATTGCTTTCTGTTCTGGTAATAGATGTATTACTCTGGTCCCTAACACTGACATAGCTGAACTGGCATAAAAGTGTCTTATACCACCAGTACACAGAATGGTTTCGATTGGAAGGGACCTTGAAGATGATCGTGCTCCAATCCTCACAGCATGGGCAAGGAGACTCCCCACTAGCTCATATTGCTCAAAGCCTCATCCAACCTGGCCTTGAACACTTCTACGGATGGAGCCCCCCACAATCTCCCTAGGTATCATATTCCAGAGTCTCACCACCCTCACAGTGAAGAATGTCCTTCTTATTACCTAATCTAGGTTGCCCCTTTTTGGTTTGAAAACATTAGCCCTTGTCCTGTCATTATAGTCCCTGATAAAAAAGTCGCTCTCCAGCTTTCCTGCAAGGCCCCTTTAAGTACCTTAAGAGTGCTGCAAGGTGTTCCCAAGTCTTCCCTTCTCCAGGTTGAACTGCACCAACTCTCTCAGCCCTTCATAGAATCACTCGATAGATTTATATGGAAGGGACCTTGAAGGTCATTGAGTCCACTCAGCACTGCCAGGTCACCACTAAATCACGTCCTTCAGCACCACTATCTACAAGTCTTCTAAGTACCTTCAGGGTCAGTGCCTACAGCACTGCCCTGGGCAGTTTATGGCACTGCTTGATAAACATTTCTGTGAAGAATTCTTTCCTAATTTCTACGGTACACATCCCCTGGTGCAACTTGAGGCCATTTCTTCTCATTGTATCACTTCTTACTTGGGAGAAGACACCGACCCTCCACGTCACTAGAACCTCCTTTCAGGTAGTTGCAGAATCTCAGACGTAGACAATCTCACACTCATGGAAGAGCCTGTATGAAGCAGCAATGTCAGCACAAACAGTCAGAAGTACGCCAGAGCTACGACTTGAGCCTCAGCCTTTTAGGAAATCCTTTCTACCATAGACATCTGTTAACTTTCAGAATTTTGGAAGAGCAAAGGATCCAAAATACCATTGGCAGTGGACAGTCAAATCTTTAACATTTTGGCACGTCCAGCTTGGTGTGGCTGTTCATCAGTGCTCTCAATGCTCGAGGAACAGTAACACTTTATATCTCCTAAGAGCCAACATAGACATTCCTTCTTTACTGTGCAGCTATAAATAACACAACCTTTCAACCTAAATGGCTTTTAGAGGTGGGATGGGTGTCAGAACTTTTGGAGTCAAATGCAACAGTGAAAGCGAATGCCGTGGTGAAATGTCAGGGAATTTTCCACGGACTGCCTTTTCTCTCATCTCGTCTGCTGGCTTTTATAAACGCAGGACACTTTATGTGACATGTCTGTCTAGTTACAGCTTTTCCTCTTTCCATAATGACGGCTGGAGCTGCGGCAGGCTTCCCTGTCCTCCAAAAAGCCACTCAGAAAGAGCAAACAGACTGGAGGATCCTAACAATTCCAATAGCAAGGTATGAGCCGTCTGTCTTTCCTCAATAGACATGCCAAACAAACACCATGACATCACCCTCATGCACCACACAAAACCTACAGCAAGAGCAAACACCCTTTTCCGTCCTTTCAATTCGGCTGTAACTATGCAGCAGCTCACCCTAAGTCACCACAGGAGAGATGGTCTGTGTGTATTTTCCTATTCCTGTTCTTCTATAAATAAGCTGAGCTTTGCACCGTTGTCTATTAAACTGACAGCGTTGTCTTTAACCCCTCTGACAGAAAGACTGGACAGGATGCAGCGTGTGACCATGGGGTGAGTCTGTGGTGCCGTTACTTACAGCAAACCCCTAGCTCTGCAAGCAGAGTTTTGTAGACTTAAGTGAGCTGGACACTGGCGTGCAGTCTTGGGCTGAGCAAAGGAGGGAAGCTGGACGAGATGACCTCAGGAGGTCCCTTCCAGCCCAGAACATTCTATGATTCTATGATCAAAGTATGGACCCCAAGGAGACCTAGATCTTAAGAGCATTATAAGTGCTGTAAGAGTGCTAGATCTGAATTCTCCTGACTTCTCTGTATGGAATGTATTTTTGGTTTACATTACATTTGTGGCATTTTCATGCTGCCATTCAGATGTATAAACGAAGCAAGTTAACACACATCCAAATGTCAATGGTATTTTAAGTTCCTCTTCAAACTTTGTAAGCTTAGGAGATAAAGCCAAACAGGATAATCACTCTAGCACAGCACTGCGTGCAGTAACGTCCTGAATAATTCCAGATGTGCGGCGTCTCAAAGCAATGAAATCAATCAGTCAAAAGCAAGTGGCCCAGTGAAATTGCAAATGTATACATGGGGAAAAAAAGACGTGGCGGTCTGAGCTGCTGTGATTTTTTTCAAGAGCTGATAGAGGTTTCTTGTTTTGGGTAGGTGCTACAGTTCACATCCTGTTCACATTTCCATGTGTGAATTAACGTGTCCTTTTGTAAGAAGCTGATGTGGCGTGTTTTCATTTCCCCTTACGACGTCTGTGTATGTGTGTGTGTATGCTCACACACGTGTGTGCAGTGTGTGTGTGTGTGTGTGTGTGTGTATATATCTCTCTGTATGGAATAAATACCTGTCAAAATGAATTTCACTGTAAAATGGCTTCTTAGATGGAATCCTGACTAGATTTCGGAGCCCGGCAGAGCGTTAATCCAATATTTAGCCCAGCGATGACAGGATATGCCCCAAGCTGTGGCTCAGGGCTGCTCTGCAGCTCTTCCCGCTGGTATAGAGGGACAAAATTAATGACCTCTGTTTCCTAATGGAGTCAGTTAAAAGAGAGTTACGTGCCGTTGAAGCCTCCAGCACACCTCAGCTGTCTGACGGGTGGAAAACCTGTGAGCTAGGATATGGTTTTGATGTAGTTGCTCCTTTCCTGTTTCTTGTCTTTTCTCTCTTCAAGGCAAAGCAGAGTCCAAGGGCTACTCTTCCCTCTACCTCTGAAAAGTTCTGCACAAGAGGTTAAGTCCAACTGACTACCTATCATCTCTGTGCTGCACAGCTCCTTCAGGACATACAGATCATAGAATCATGGAATGGTTTGGGTTGAAAGTGACCTCAGAGATCATCTAGTTCCAACCTCCATGCCATGAACAGGGACACCTCTCGCTAGACTAGGTTGCACAGGGACCCATCCAATCTGGTCTCGGACACTTAGAATCATAGAATCACAGAACATTAGGGATTGGAAAGATCATCTCGTCCAATCCCCTGTCACAGGAGGATCCTAAACCAAGTCAGACAGGAACATGTCCAGGCAGGTTTTAAATGTCTCCAGAGAAGGAGACTCCACAATCTCCCTGGGTAGCCTGTACAAGTGCTTTGTCACCCTCACTGTGAAGAAGTTCCTTGTGATATTTATATGGAACCTCCTCTGTTCCAGCTTACACTCATTGCACCTTGTCCTATCACTAGATGACATTGAGAAGAGCCTGGCTCAATCTTTCTGACACCCACCATCCACAGCTTCTCTGGGCAATATGTGCCTCACCACCCTCATAGTGAAGAACTTCTTCCTAAGTCTCATCTTTCACCTTGAAGCTGTTCCCCTTGTCTTACTACTAACGCTCCTTGTAAAAAGCCCTTCTCCCGCTTTCCTGTAGACCTCCTTCACTGGAAAGCTGCTACAAGATCGCCCCAGAGCTGAACAGCCCAAATTCCCTCATCCTGTATTAATAGGAGAAGTGCTCCAGCCCTCTGATCATCCTGTGTCTCTCTTCTGGACTCACTGCAACAGTTCCATGCCCTTTTTTGTGGTGGGGTCTCCAGAACTGGACACAGGACTCCAGATGAGGTATCGTGAAAGCAGAGTAGAGGGGGAGAATCGTCTTCCTTGACCTCGTGGTCACACTTCTTTTGATACAGCCCAGAATACAGTTGGCCTTCTGAGCTGCATTTGCACATTGCTGGCTCATGTTGATCTTCTTATCTACAAACACCCCCAAGAACTTTTCTTCAAGGTTGCTCTCATCCATTCACCACCCAGCATCCATATGTGCTTGGGATTGCCCTGACCCAGCTGTAGAACTTTGCACTTGGACTTGTTAAGCCTCGTGTGCTTTGCCTCCCTCCTTCTGCCCCCACATCCATCTGCATGGACAGGGCCTCTATCCCACTCCTTGGTCTCTGTAAGGGACACCAACCCACTGGAAGTGCAGCCAAACATCAGCAATCACTCAGCACTCTGCCTTTTGACTTCATCTGGTGCCTCTCTCCAAGAAGTACAGCCCCTTGACACTTCCTTTTTGGAGTTTCAAGTCTCTTTTGTGTGGAGCTGGGATCACACCCTCAGATTGAACAGGAGGACGTCTGAGGAGAACTCTAGATCAGACGTACGTCTAGCTCTTGTTTATGCATGTTGGAGGCGAGCACATGATTGTATCTGTGGGAACACATACGTTTAGACTCCAGGGAAATTTGTGGTTCAGACTTGCTGCTGGACCTTTTTTCCTACTGTGAGCTGAAAGAAAAAATCCCAGAGCTCTGGGTCTGGATCTCGCAGCTGGTTGTATTTGCTTAACACTAGAATGAGATTTTCATTCTGTGGCTACGATGATTGTGACAATGACAGGAACAAGCTCCACTCTTCTGAGCAGTCAAGTCCATGGCTCCGCATGTCAAGCACGAGCAAAAAACCAATCACTTGTTGTCTATGAGGGGTGTGTGGTCTATGGCTGTACATTTGTTGTCTATGAGGGGTGTGTGGTCTATGGCTGTACATTTGTTGTCTATGAGGGGTGTGTGGTCTATGGCTGTACATTTGTTGTCTATGAGGGGTGTGTGGTCTATGGCTGTACATTTGTTGTCTATGAGGGGTGTGTGGTCTATGGCTGTACA
>JAOXOE010031919.1:0-11493 GCA_028565055.1 Phoeniculus purpureus
GCAGAGCCACAAAGATGATGAAGGGAGTAGAACACCTCCCTTATGAGGAAAGGCTGAGGGAGCTGGGTCTCTTTAGCTTTGGAAAAAAGGACGCTGAAGGGTGACTCTACGAATGTTGGTAGGTATGGAAAGAGGAAGAAGTTCTTTTCTGAGAGAGTGGTTGGGCACTGAAACTGGCTGCCCAGGGAGGTGGTGGAGTCCCCATCCCTGGAGATGTTTAAAGACTGAGTATCTAGAGCCCTTGAGGCTGTGGTTTGGGAGTTGGGGAGATGTTGGGATGAGTGCTGGACTTGGTAATCCTGGAGGTCCTTTCCAGCCATGATGATTCAATGATTCTATAAAGAAAAACACATCAAAATAGTTTTTTACACACAGGAGAAATATTGAAAGAGCTTTCCGAACTGATTCTGCTATTGCCTCTTTTTTATTCTCTTACTCGGATCCATCAAGTTCTCTATGACAGAATGATAAAAAGTCTTGAATCTGTTTCTTAATATAAAAAGTTAAACATTTCCTCATTGTTTTCAAGCATACACCTAAACCCAACATACAGCCTTCTATGTCTCACATAGTAACTCACAGTGCACTAAGTACCAAAGGCATTTTGTTGATGGTTTTTAACTAGAAAAAAAAGGAGTCATTTTCACAACATAATAATACATCAAACATAATAAACCTCATTCTTTTCTAGAGCCAGAGAAAAAAAAAGAACGAGGAACATGATAGACTTTGAATACCATCTCAATGGTAATGTTATATAATTGCTTTCTATCCCTTCCATCAGCAGTGAAGGTTTAAAACATTGATCAAAGATGATGAGTAACGCAGAGCGCTGGGGCTGCAGCACAGTGTTACGATTCCTCACCCTCATAATAAGCATAGCATGAGCTAGCATAAAGATGAGTATTTTTCTTAAATGCTTTTTTCAATCCAGACAGATAGCATTAAAAGAGTCTGACAGGAACTAGCTGTATTAGAATATCAGTGTCAATAGATATATCACGGGCAGTTGCCTGATATGGATAAAAATACCCTGAGCGTTTTACATTACAATGGAATGTAAAAGCATTACTCACTGTCAAACCCCTGCTCTGTGGAGAAGCCGTGTAAAGCCTCAAATGACAAATTGCAAACTGGAGCTAGTTGAAATTAAACGTATTGACTGATGACATGATGTGCTTATTTCTTTACCTGCTGTGATTTAATGTGATTTCTCATTAATGATGCTAAAGGTGAATGCTGCTATTGAGCAAAAATTGGTTGAGAATTTGGGAAAATTTTGTAAAGATGCTGGTTAATTGCAGCCAATACTGCCATGGGAATGTGTGATTTAAGTTATCACAGGATCACAGAATTACTGAGTTTGGAAAAGATCTCTCAGATCATCCAGCCCAGCCTGTGACCTAATATCACCACATAAGCTAGACCAGGGCATTAAGAGCCACATCCAGTCTGTCCTTAAACACCACCAGGGAGGGAGACCACCACTGGCCTAGACAGTCCATTCCAGTGTCTGATCACCCTTTAGGATGGTCCTAGGCTTCCTAACATCCAACTTAACCCTCCCCTGGCAGCTTCAGGCCCTGCCCTCTCATCCTGTCTCTAGATGCCTGGGAGAAGAGCACAACCCCCACCTGATTGCAACCTCCCTTCAGGTAGTTAATGAATTATACGTGAGGATACACATAAGACAAATATGATTAAAGAATAAAAATTAAGAGTTTTCATATAGATCAGTATTTTGCAGTTGTAAATAGGAGTCTACTTATGAAAAAAACAAAACTGAGAGAACACTTTTGGACAAAGTGAAGTCATTCTGTGGAGGTGATAGCTTGGACATTTTTTAACAGTCCATTCAAATAACTCGGAGAAAGCAATTTCTGCTTATGGCTATTTAAACCTCACAAGGATTTCTAATTCATTTATAGATCAGATTATTTTCATTTAAACTTGTGAAATGATTTTTTTTTTTCCTTCAGGTTCAATTGTTAACAGCTAATTTTAATGCAGTATGTTATTAGGAGATTCTCATTGTAGTTCCTGGGAACGTTATTAATTCAACTTGTAAATGTAATGTAGATATACGACTTGCTAGGACTTTGAACTCTGAGTCAATAAATGTGAAGATACGCCACAGAAATTACTATAAATGACTATAAAAGCATCTAGAATATACAGGAGTATAAGGACCCTTGCATTTTTTGGTGGTAAAACAGTGTACTGTGGGAGGAAAACACAACAGATAAAGACTGTTAGCATTTTAGTGTTAGCATGCTAGTTGCTTTCGAGAATTGAGAAAAAATATTGTGAGATTTTACAGAAAGCAAATTGCAGAGCAGCTTAACAACTTAAGAGCATAACAATCTTAATGAAGAAAATAAAACACACATTGAAACTCCAAAAAAGCCTAATCAGAAGAGATACCCTGATACTTACAGATATTGTGACACGTACCTCACTAGTTTTGTTTGCATATTCATGATGAGGAAAAATGTGCTGGATACTCTTTTTCTAATTAGTTCACAGGAGTTTAATTAGTTGGGTTTAAATACAAACTTTTAAGTTCTTTGCAGTGTATTTTTCTTGTAATTACTGGATTTTTTTTGAAAAAAGGAAAGAATTCTCATGCTGCCTTTAGTGGCTTCAAGCTTCAACAAGGTAGGTTGATTAACGTCAGGAAAAAATTCTTCATGGAGAGAGTGGTCAGGCACTGGAATGGGCTGCCCAAGGTGGTGGTTGAGTCCCCATCTCTGGATGTTTTTACAAGTCACTTAGATGTAGTGTTGGGGTGTCTGGTTTAAGGGTAAACTTGCAGAGTAGGGCTGATGGTTGATGATCCCAAGGGTGTTTTCCAACCTGAATGGTTCTATGATTCTATGTTTCTTTCTGAAACAAAGCTTGAGCAATATAATTTCCTATTCTTTAATTAATATTTTTCCTGAAAGCTGGAATTTCTTTTCTCTACTTTGCATATAGTTTGAGTGATTAATATGGTGTTTTCTCAGTGCTAAAGCAATAACTGGGTCAATGAAGAAAATGCATTTTTGACACAAAGAACTATGTTCTGAAGCCTTTTGGTTTCCATTCACTTCTGCATTAGGTCAGATAAGAACCAACCCACTATGAAATGAGTTAGTTAAATTCACAGTACATAGATATTTCTGCCATAAAAGAACAAGTTCATATCATTGTTCATATTATCAAGTAAAAAGGCAAGGAAATATTGACTGTGGCTTCTTCGTATTTAGAAATAGTTCTGTGCATGAAGTTGGTTTTATTGCCAAAGTGAAACAGAGATCCTTCTTGTTCAGCCTGGAGAAAAGGTGGCTCTGAAGGAACTTTGTTTTGACCTTCCAGTACCTGAGGGGGCCCTACATGAAGGCAGGAGAAGGTCTTTTCAAGAGAGGTTGTACAGATAGGACAAGGAGCAATGGGTTCAAGCTGGAAAAGGAGAGATTTAGACTGGATATTAGAAACAAGTTCTTCAATGTGAGGGTGGTTGATGGCTGGAATGGGCTGCCTGGGGAGGTGGTGGAGGCTCCGTCACTGGGGTCGTTTAAGGTCAGGCTTGATGAAGCTCTGAGCTGCCTGACCTAGGTAGAGTTGTCTCCGTGTAGTGAGGTTGGACTAGATGTCCCTTCTATCCTAGAACATTCTATGATTCTATGATTCTGTGATTATATAGACTCCTCTGTATCAGCCTCAATGAACCAAAAAGATGGGGGCTACCCAAAGATGGGGTTTGATATTATTCATAACTAATTACCCTTCGTTAGATTCAGTGTGATGCCGTGTGACAATACTTTGCTGTGGGTTTTTTTGCTAGTCACATTACTTGACCTCAGTATTAATCAGAAAACCGTGATTAATATGAAATGGAATTCTTAATCCCACTCTATTTAAGGTTTTTCTAAATCATTTCACTGGCAACTACTATCCCTAATCTTTGACTAGGGCTTCAGGATGCAAAATGTATCGTCAGCTTCTGAAGTTTTAAATAAATTATGATTTTTCATTAAAAAATACTTTTTTAAAAATTGCAGGTTTCAGTAGCAAGATGTTGTTAAAGCACTGAATTTTACAGATTTTCAGGATGTGCAGATAATTTCCTTTTCTTTTGCAGATTTATGGGCTGACTAAGTACCAATTTACTGCTTTTTCTACCCCAAAGTTTGTGTTTGATCCGTTCCTGAGGAGTTCTACACTCCTGTACTTGGTTTTGGGCAAAGTAATGTCAATCTTCTGTGACCCAGCTGCCTCATACCTGAAAACGCAGACACTGAACATGTTCTGGTCAAATCTAGTTCTCCCAGATATGAAGCAACCTGTTTATGTTGAATATACATGACTGCTTTGTTCTCTAACCACATTCAGAATGTCTAACCCTACAAGACCTAAGAAATCTCTCTAGAGCCCAGTCTCAGGAAAGGGTCTTGACATTTATGTTCCCTTTTTCTTCCTGTTTCAGTCACGCAATAGCAGAGAATACAGTCAGGAATACAAGATAAACAAATCTGAAGTTTGCTCATAGGTGATTTTCTTGGGAGCAAGTGCTTTTTTACACAAAAGCAGTGATAAAATCCAAAGGCTTGTCTGAAAAACGTGTAATCTAAGGCAACTCCACCCATACACAGGATATGTGTAGCCTGTGAAACATCAGAGAAAGAGGTTCAGTGTGCTAAAGAGTGTGTTGTTATCTTCACGACACACATTTTCTCTTTCAAACACAGAATTTGCCTATGTTCCTGAACAATAAAGCTAACATTTCACTTCAGCCTGCAGGCTGAATCACTTTGACAAAGAGCAGAAGGTTGCTGCCCTTCCTTTGGCCATCCTCAAATAGCTGTCTCAACATATTAGTGCCATCCAGAATAGTTAGTTAGGGGCATTTGTCAAGTGCAGTTTTATCTCAGTGTACAGCAAAGATGGATGGCATGTTGTGCTCTTGTAAAGGAAGGTATCATAGAATCATAGAATTGGAGGTCATCTAGTCCAACCTTCCTACAACAAGCAGGACTGTCATTTATCAGACCAGATTGCCCAGAGCCCCATCCAGCTTAACCTTGAATGGCTCCAGGGATGGGGCCTCCACCACCCCTCTGGGCAGCCTGTTCCAGTGATACCCCACCCTCAGATTAAAGAATTTTTTCCTCTTGTCCAGCCTAAATCTATCTTTTTCAAGCTTCAAGCCATGATCCCTTGTCCTATCATTCCCTACCCTTGTGAATAGTCATTCCCCAGCCTTCTGACAGCCCCTTTCAGGTATTGCAAAGGGACTCTAAAGCCTACTCCCCCCATCCACTTTGGAGCTTTTTTAAGTCCCTGGCCTGAATTCTCAACTTTTTAGAGGAATGACGTAGAAATGAGTGAGTAGCTGCATGGTGCTTTGATGCCGACTCAGTGAATTAAAAGCACAACAACCTGCTGTCAGGTTAGTGGGTTTCTGGCTATAGAATGTTCTAACAATAGACATAACTCATTTATTTGTGTTTCCTATTGTTTTCACCCAAGATGTAAGTCAGTATTTCAACCATCTGCGTTCAACCAAGTTTGCATCTGTATTTTCTAATTGAAAATGCATTTTCTGTGTTTGCATATGATCATTCAGTATTATAAGGGTTGCAAAGCCTCATATGGAAAGGGTTATGTGCAGACAGTGCCATCACTGACAATAAACTTTTCTTCTTCTCTTGGAATAATACTCCTGTGATGTAACTTGGTTGTGATGTTCAGTTTTGTTGGTTTTTTTTTGTCTTTCCAGAAATGTGTTGGAGATAGCAAAGATAATTCTACTTTTTCTGGACCTTTTTGGTGATTAAAAAGATCTGTATTCTCTCAGGACTTCTGAGAATCATTCTGTTAATTGGTCTGTAGAAGTGTCTGGGCATAGGTTTATTAGAATGCAGTGCAGACACTTTGGGTGTTGTGAACCTACGAGCATTGTCTTCTTTTGAATTATAGCCTGTGAAAAGCTGCAAATTATTTCCTTGGTGATGAAACAGTATTTTTCTAAATGAACAGGATAAGTGTGATGCATGTCTATGGTGGTATATTAGTGCTATGAGCAGGGATGACTCATCTGGGAACTGGTGACTCGATTTTTTTAAGATAGACTTAAGAATGATTTCAATTAATGATTTTTATGTCTGGTTTGCCTAAAATGATTGCTGCTTCCTTTTCTTCTCTCTTGCTCGGGCCACTCTTCTCACCTGGGCTGTCTGATGTATTGAAAGGAGAAAATTAAGTGGTGATGCATAGTTCACCTGTTTTAGAACCACAGAATCATAGAACTGTAGAATCATAGAACTGTAGAATCATTAAGGTTGAAAGAGACCTCCAAGACCATAAAGTCCAACAGCACCAGGCTGACTAAACCATGCTAATAGTTCTGGACATGATCGAAGTAAAAAATCTGCAGTTACTGAAAGAGAAAACCTCAATCATTAGTGCTCCTTCATCTATAGGCTGTAATACTGTGAGGGGAGGTCAGTGATGCTGTTCACATTCTTGTTTCCCTTTGTTCACGGAGGAGCTGCAATCAGCACTATGCCACAAAAACTTTGTAGTTAGTACTAGTGAGCAGTAAAGTGAGTCTTCTCCATGATTTCCTGGCTCAACACTTTGTGGTAGGAGGATCTGATTTTCAGATGCTGCTGTGTCTGACACAATTTTCAGTGTCAAGCACAATTTCAGACACAGTTGTGCAGTGTCTAACAGGCCTGGAGAGATGAGAAACTTATGGAGGTCTTTATAAATAAAACACAGTATTATCCTGAAAAATTGATCGTAACCTTTCATGATATTTAGATATTGTAGGCAATATTAGATAGTGTATGACTGATTTTATTGTATTAATTGTTTTCACTAATGAAGCCAGTAACTAGGCTATACTTAGGTGTGAAGACTGCGTGCAGTCTTCTTAGCAAAAAACCTCTGTAATTACTTCACTTTTATATTAATGCAGAATTTAATTTTATGCATTTCACCAGGCTTCACAGTCTTTTAATGAATCAGGGAGAAGCAGCTGAAACCCTCAGCTGTTGACAGCTGCTTATCTAAAACAAAGACCCTCCTCTTTTCCCCTTTGTGTTGGGATTCTGAGTTACTCTCTGAGTTTTATGGGTACATTAGCCTTGCCCAGCTCTACTGAGCCTTCTTGCATTGTAGGAGTCAAAATTCCACCATTAGGGTTTTATCAGTCACAGTCTGTGTGACAAGTAGCCAGTGTGCCAAGTGCCTGACAGCACCAGCAAAAATATTTACACATATTGTTAGCGCTTTTTCTGTCTTTTGACCCTTTTTTTACCATCCTTGTCCCCTCAGTTAAAAAAAACCTGCTTTATTTATTCTTTTTACCTTCAGTCCCAGCATGGCTGCACCCAGGTCCAATGTGGAGTATTTGTTATCACTGTTTGGGTTACTGGGGTGCATAGGATTAGTGCCACAGTTACCCCACAGTGCTGGCCTAGGACAAATACACTCCCAAGGGGACACAGTGCTCCCTGCAGGGATCTGTAAGGCTCAGCCTTTTCATGTTGTTTCTTTTAGATATCTAAGTTCCACTCCATCTCTCCTTAGTGGCACTGTCTTTAACCCTTGGCAGCTTCTCAGACTGCTATTTTGTCTAGTCCAGCCATTTCTCATGTCACGTCCTACACTTTCTCACTTTCCATTCAGTTAGCCAAAGCCCAGGGCCAGGTCACAGTCCACTCTATCACCTGCAGCAATGACAGCTATTCAAAGGGTTGTGCTAGGTTAATGTGGGGCAGCAGCTAAGCACCCACACAGGCATTCTCTTGCTTCACTCGTTCCTGGACTGGAGAGTGAATTGGAAGACTGAAAGCAAGAAAACACATGGAATGAGATACAGATAATTTAATAACTGAAGGAAAAGGAAACTGTCTCATCCACCTCCCCAAAAGAAAACTACACAAGAGGTGATATGACCACAATAACTGTCTCCCACAATCAGTGTCATGAGCAGGCAGTCTCTAAACAGCAAGTACCCTGAAGGAAACTCTCCTTCCTGTTGTTTTTGTTGCTGAGCATGGCATTGCATGGCCTGGAATCTCCCTTTGGCTGTTTTGGAGCAGCTCTTCCAGCTGTTCACCCTCCCAGCTTTTTGCCCACCTTAGCCTTGTTAGAAGGCCAGAGTAAGAAACAGAGCAAGTCTTGACATTGAAAGTAGCGCTCAGCATCGGTGACAAAACAGATGTGTTATGGGTTAGTCACAAACACAGAACTCAGCACCAGACGGGTAGCTGCGAGGAAAATCAGCTCCATCCCAGCCAGACCTGCTAGGAGTGTTGTTTAAGCATGACATAAACTGCAAAGGCCGTGTGATCATGCAGGATAAATAATAAAATGAAGGTTGTGTTGCGTTTTTAAAACTTTCTGGACTGGCTTGTAGAAAAGTTAGTCTTAGGAGAAAGCTGAGCCTTAACAAAGGCACTGTTTCAAGTTCAGTGATGTTTTGAGGGTTTGTAGGGCTAACCTGTTGAAAAGTTGTTGTTTGGCTGTAAGCATGAAGTAATGATTTATGTTTTTCCTTTACAGCTGTAGAAGTGAGAGTCAAATACTCTGACTCATAGCAGAGAACTTGAAAAACATTCCTATTATAGTTAAATCCTTATTGTAAAACAATTCTGTTTTGAAGCTAATGGGTTCACCTACATAAAATCTCCAAATGCTCTTTAATTATTGTTGAGTCATCATTTTATAGCACCTCTGAAGTTTTGAAGCTGAAAATTGTTTGACATTATACCTTCAGTGAAAAAAACCAACTGTATTCCTCTGAAGTCTGTGGAAATTCTATGCAATTATACCCTGATCCATGGACTTACGCTTAGTACAGCTCAAAGAATCATCTTTCAGAACCAGCATGTAGTTGTCCTGTTTGTAGAAAAGACCTCCAAGAGCTCCTTTCCTCTGTACCTCACAGCCATCATTCAGTCACAGCTTGGACCTTTTAATATATTACAGTAATGATAGATCTCTGAGTGGGTCCTATTGAATCAGGCATCTTGCACTTCTCTGCATTAATCATAAAGAAAAATGTATTTCCATGCAGTTCTGGTTTAGAAGGATATTTTCTCAAGGTTTAATCACTTGACACTAAAAGCTGGACTATAAATTGACGGTGCTATAACATGAAACGTATCTGGGATCTAAACGACAGCCCCATTCTTACCTGCTATCCTTAGAACGATCTAATGATTTTGCAAGCTTTTTGTAAAAGGCAAAGATTGGACTTAAAAGGTGTCATGAGTTCTGGAACTTGATGTGGTAACTATTTGGGTCTGTTCCTACATAATGTATTTAAGAAGAAAGAGAATTAACTAGGCTGAGTGGAAAGATGTCAATGGTAATCCCTCCCCTACGGTCTGATCCTCTTGCGTGTTCAGCTTCATATATAGCTTAGCAACCAACATCAAATCCCCATCCTTCTTGCTCTGTCAGTACTGTGGCTTCTCTAAATGTATGGAAAAGTGAATCGTATTTTGTTCTGATCATATAATCTTCAGGACTGGAATACTTATCATTGGGAGATGCATTGAACTAGATTCAGATTGACTTTCTGACTCAGATTTACACTCCTCAGACAGACCTTTAAAGGATCTACTGCTTTGCACATGCCAAGTACGAGCCTCTGCTGTGTGTTTTCACTCTGTTTTGGCCACTTGTGTCATGGACTTTCTGAGGCTGGCTGTGTTCCTTCAGGTGTTCTGGGAGGGATTTATTACATTTTTGAATGTAATAATGCAGGATCTCTAAAATGTATTAATGCCATTTTCCATCCATCCATCCATCCATCCATCCATCCATTTCCGGGAGAAAGTCTTTCAAATTAAAATAGAAATGCTATGAGTTAAGATACAAGGATTCTGTGGGATGAGCTTTCTGTGTACATAGTGTACAGCCTGTTAACATTTCTGGGTCTCAGTCTATTACCCTTATTTATGTCAAGACATAACATTCTATACGGTCTCCCAGACTCTCTTCTGCATCAACTAATCTGGACAGAGAAAGAACAGAGTTAAAACTTGCTCAGTCATTGCGTTCAGGAGGAAACTGGACAAAAAGAAAACCGGAGCTGTGATTTTCCCCTTCTCCTTCCCTCAAAGTCCCATGCAGTGCTCAGTGCTGCTGAGGAAGCATTTGACATTGTTCAGAGCTAGCAGCAAATTGCTCACCTCTGGGAGTAATGAGAGAACAGGGAAGAAATCATGCCTGTGTGATAGAATAATACCTTTTCTTAGCGCTTCCTGAGGCCATACAGCTAGATTCTTTCTTAAACAGGACTACAGAGAAAGAGACACACTACCTCCAAAGAGACAAGATGTTGGTTTTGTTCAGGTTTTTCTGTTCTTCTGTCTTGCTTACAGACAAATTTGTTGAAGCCTTCCTTAATATCTGACCTTTTTTAATGTAAAGCACTGACGTGTGTGCTGTAAACTTCCGAATCAGACTGATGTTCATGCTGATAACATTATCACTAACACTACTAGTATTTAACTAGTAACAACTAGTTAAATAGTATTAAACTTGTAGTAAACTAGCATTAAACTATGATGGCAACACTAGAAAACAACTTCCGACATAAGCAAATTCACTACCAGCTTCATTGTATTGAAGAAACTTGAGGTTATCTTCCAAATCTTCCCTTCCTTGCTGCCTCAAAGCTCATCAGCAGAAGGTGTTGAAGAAGAGGGAAACAAGCCAAGTCTTGGCACAAGTCTTGGCACTGTGAATCATCCATTTATGTTTTACATACTCCTATGCACTAGCTGCTGCAGAAATCTTGTGGGCACATTGTTTAGAAAGAGTATAATCCACTCTCTGTAGAAGCCTGTCAATCGGTGATGCAATAATAGCTGTAATAATTCTTGTTGAATTATAAATTGTCCTTTATTCCCTCTCTTGCAGGTACCTGTATCTAGCAGAGGGTAAATAAAAGATCCTGCCCCAAATCCTAGGAATGCTGAGGAAAGGCACTTCCTCAAAATGTCATTTCTGAAATTGATTCTGGTATGAAGGAGAGGGTTATGCCCCTGGTATCATCTTGCTGGAACACAAGAGACCAGTTTCAAACCTGATCCCTTGAAAGGTCTGTGAAGAGGGACAGACCATGTACATGGTGGCCTAAACCTCTGTGCATTCTGATCGCCAGCAGTCTGTGCCACACTGTACAACCACAGAAGATGCAAATGCCTGATCTAACTTCAGCAATCAGAATCTTGCTGATTCCAAGATCTCTTTGGAGTCTGCATCGCTGTGATGCTTTTTGCTGCAATATGTAGTCAGTGACAGAGGCTGCAATGCATTAACTCTGAGATACTCTTGTACAGCACAAAGCATCTTTCAGAATTCCTCCTCTGTGAGAACAGGACAGGCAAAGAGGCAGTGAGTGTAAGCTGGAACAGAGGAGGTTCCACATCAATATGAGAAGGAACTTCTTCATGGTGAGGGTGACAGCACTGGAAGGGGCTGCCC
>JAOXOE010031920.1:0-11493 GCA_028565055.1 Phoeniculus purpureus
CACCCTAGATCAGGCTGGCCAGAGCCTCATCCAGCCTGGCCTTAAACACCTCCAGGGACGGGGCCTCAACCACCTCCATGGGCAACCCATTCCAGGCTCTCACCACTCTCACTGTGAAGAATTTCCTACTCACATCTAGCCTAAATCTATCCATCTCCAGCCTAGCTCCATTCCCCCTAATCCTGCTGCTACCTGATATCCTAAAAAGTCCCTCCCCAGCTTTTTTGATAATGACTTCTTTGTCTCTGATGGTGATGCCCTTTTAATGCAGCTCAGTAGTCTGTTTACTTTCTTTACCACTGCAGCATGCTGTTCACTCTTATTGAGCCTGCCACCCATCAGGTTGCCCAGATTAGGGCTACTCTCCATCCTGGTGGATCCCAGTCTGAGCTGCTTTCACGGGTTGTGTACTCCCAGGTGCAAAACCTTACACTTGTCCCTAGCGAACTTCATCAGATTCCTGCTAGCCCACTCTTCCTGTCTGTTCCAGTTTTACTGAAGAGTGGCTCTCCCTTCTGGAGTGTCAATTTCTCCACATATTTTGATGTCATTCACAAACTTTATCAGGGTGCTTTTGATCCCTACATCCAGATCATTTATAAATATATTAAACAGTGCTGGGCCCAATATTGATCCTTGGAGTCCCCTCTTGTAACTGATTGCCAGTTAGAGCAGGAACTATTTACTACCATCCTCTTGGTATAGCCTATCAGCCAGTTCCCTGCTCACTTCACAGACCACTTGTCTAAGTCGCAGTGTGTCAGTTTCTCAAAGAAGAAGCTGTGGGAGACTATGTCAAAAACCTTGGAGATTTGCAGGTAAACAATGTCTTGGTGGTCCTGCTCTGGCAGGAGGATTGGACTAGATGATCTTTCGAGATCCCTTCCAGTCCCTGATGTTCTGTGATTTTGTAATGTCCACTGCTCACGCTGTATCAACTGGACAGGTTACTGTGTCATAGAAGGCGATCAGATTTGTCAAGCAGGATCTGCCCCTGATGAATCCATGCTGGCTTCCCCTAATCACATGCTTCAATTTACTTGTGATGATCCCCAGGAGTATTCAGACCATGACTTTCCCAGGGGTTGAAGTTAGGCTAATATGTCTATAATTACCTGGGTCCTCCTTGGGATCTTTCTTGTAGATAGGGGTGACATTAGCCTTCTTCCAGTCTTCAGGTTTATCTCCCAATCTCCATGACTTCTCAAAGATTATGGAGAGCAGCTTCACAACTAAATCAGCCGGCTCACTTAACATCCTTGGGTGGATGACATCCAGATCCATTGATTTGTATGGATCAAGCTCCTGTAATGGTTGACTCACCAATTCTTCCTTCATTGACGGCAGGTCTGTGTTTCAATCTGAATTTTTGTTGCAGGGCTCTGGGACCCAACAGTGCTGATAAAGACCAGCACTTGGTGAGGAAGTGAGGTGGAGAGGTTAGGAAGGTGTTAAAAACCTCTGGCTTTTCTTGTGTAACAGTGGGCTGATATTCACCTTCAGTTTATCCTTGGTGTTGATGCATCTGTAAATTCATCTTTCTTGAAGTTTCTAATGTTTCTGGCCAATTTCAGGTCAAGTTGGGCTTTTGCTTTCCTAAAGGCTTCTCTGCATGCCCTGGCAATGCCCTTGTAATTGCCAATACATACGGCTCCATTTTTCCATTTCTGTTATACTTTCCTTCTCAATCTGAGCAGACCCAGAAGCTCACAATTAAGCCAAGGGTGTCTCCTGCTTCACCTGCTTCCCTTGCCTTTACAGGGGATGAATTGGTTTTGTGTTTATGAAAATCTCTCAGCGCTCACTAGCTTCTTTATGCTCCATAGAGTTTCCTATGGAATCCCTTCAAGCTGAGCTCTGAGGAAGTTGAACTTTGCTCTTCTAAATTTCAAAGCTTTTGTTTTGGAACTAACTTTCAGCATGTTTAGCAGTATCTCAAACTCCATGCTATTGTATTCACCACAGCCAATGTTGTCATTAACTGAGATATTACAGAGTATGTTTTCTTGGTTAGTGGGCAGCAAGTACAGCAGTGCCCCAAACTCAGCAACCTGAGTTTGGTTACCGTATGTAGCACCACAGATGAAACACTGCAAACTTTACTCCTGTCTGCCAGTGAGCAGAGAACCTGCATGATCTGCAGAACCCTGAGCAGATGCTTCTGATGGCTGGAGGTAATATCTGTGAAAGCGTTTCAGGTTCGTGCCTATTTCCTTCAGTGCTGCATGATCTGGGAAAATCAGTTTTGTCTATTTCATTTTTCTCTCTCTCTTCAATATGATGTGGACCAAAATCTAGTTTCAAAAAAGGAAGAACACATCCAAGTTGTGGGGAAATTCTGCTTTTTATTAAATTACTTGAATGATTGCACTTAGCAAACTGGCTTCTGGAATCCTTTTATCTTTTCTGTATTGACTAAATGGGAATTCACTCAGTAACAATTCTGTGGAGTTAAATCAATCTGCCTATCATTCTCTCACTTTTGGTCTCAGCAAAAAAGGATCATAATCAGGTTTTAAGCAACATGCCTTTTGGTAGATCTTTAATACAGTTTGATATCACAGTTAACAGAAAGGGACACATGAGACAAATCTGTGCAGCAAGAGAGCCCATAACGTGATGGTTTCTTCCTTCAGAGCTGAGGCTGGTTTCCTATGAATGTTTTGATTTTGAAAGTGGATCTAGGTGACTAACCTGTTTCTAAGATTTTTGATGAACCTTGGGTTGTTTGAAGATAGATCTTGAACAAGATTCACAAGAGACCATATAAGACCCTATGAACAAATTTTTTTCATGTACCCATCTCCCATAGAGAGCTCAGAGGTTTGTCCTTCTATATTCCACTTCCATTATTTGTACTTTTAAAAACGCAGATTAACTAGAAAATCCTCAGTTCCACCTTTAGTCTCTTCATAGAACCAATTAAAGTTGTACCATTCCACCACACATGCAGTAAGGCCTATCAAAAATACATTCTTCTGGTGCCTCCAAAAGACGATTTGTGAGTCACCAGCCTCTGCTTTGTCAGTCCTGAGACTGAAGGATACAGGAGGGTTTGCACTCCTATGTAAGATCCTGCATTCTAGAAAACTGTTTGTTTCTTAGAATTGCTTTTCCTATAGCTCTGCTGACAGCCCCAATTAAAAATGCCTTCACAATAGAAAATAATGGAAGCCTTTAATTTTAATGTAATTTCACTCCAATGTTCCACACCCCTGAATGCCAGGCTTAATTTGATACAACTTTTAAGCTTTGCATTGCTCCAGGTTCCTAGCTTTTGGCTTCCATCTATGCTCTTCAGACCTGCTTGCAGATATTTCATGGTCCTACCTGCTAGTTTAGACCATTATTTGGGTTGTTCATAGGATATTAAACCAGTCATCTTCCTTCCTCTATAAAATCCAGAAAGATGTGAAAGCAATTATGCAGTGTCCAAAGTAATTAATCTTTACAGTGTGTAAATTGAGCCGATTTCTGTTAGCTGTCTTAATGGATCATAGAACAACATACTAGTGGGGACATTTTGCTCTAAATGCAATAATAATAATAAAATAAAATAAATGAGGCTTACCTGAAAAAGCCAATATAGCAATATTGGAGTGACAGTCAATTTGCATGCTCTTAAATAAATAGCAGCTAAAGTTATTGTGACGTGATAGTAAAAAATAAACTAACATAGTCAATATGGAAATGGAGAAAACTCTAACATTTTGTATGAGGTGTTGCGTTTCTTCTGATAAATTTTTGATGACTGTGCTGTGAAAAAATTTACTTCAAAGCCTGAGTGAACTGTTGAAAATTAAGCTTACAGGCAGTCCTGTGCAATTTCTTAGGTAAATACTTTACTGAATTCTTTACATACAAAGTCTGAAACTTTAGACAAAGACTACCACACTCGTGTCTACATTCTGTTCGCGGCATGTGCTTTATAAATAATGTCACTTAATAGTCAAGTTCCATCTGTTTCTGGGCCAGAATATTGCATACCATTGATTTCCCAGCAGGGATCTATATCTGCATTACATGACACATGCTGAGACCTAGATATTGCTTAGTAATAATTGTCTCTGAATAGCAGCATAAGAACAAATGAACTGCCGTGGGAGGGGAAAAATTTACACATGGATACTGAGGAAAAATTTTAATCAAATTGTCATGTATCTGCAAGCATCTGCTTCTGGCCTTTCATAGCTTTGTTCCAGGACATAAAATGATCTAAGTTTTCTTCAAGAAAACTTCCTTCAAGAAACAATTTTTAATTGTTACTCACTGGCACAATATAGATAGTAAAGGCTCAAGTCTCAAGAGGATTGTGATGTAGTTTTCAAAATAAAACAGTCTTCTCAGTTCAAATAATCTTACTTAATAATCCTCTCTTGATATAGGAAATTGACTTCTTGCATTCGTCTCTTGAAATGGCAGCTCTTTTGTCCCTGGAATGGGTTGTTTTAAAGAAGGAGACAAACCACATTGGAAAATGTGATTACATGAGTCATGTTTTGTAGACAATGTGTGATTTTTCTAATAAGAATTGCATCAGAAGCTGTGGAGGTGTCAATCACAAAATCAGTATGTTATGGCTGTACTTGGTCCTTTCTCTAAGGAACTTTCTACTTGGTCTTCTGGCATCTCACTCTGCCCGTTAGATATCATTCAATCTGCATTCAGAAGTTGTTTAAAATAACACATAAATTCACTCCTCAGTCTCCTTTTCTACAGACTAAACAAACCTAGTTTCCTCAGTCACTCCTCTCAAGACCTGTCCTTTGGGCATTTCATTTGTTGCCCTTCTTTAGGCATGCTCCAGCATCTCTATGTCTTTCTTGTATTCTGGTGCCCAAATCTGAATGCAATACTTGAGGCCTCACCAGTGCTGAGCATAAGGGGAAAATCACTTGTCTAGACCTGCTGACCGCAGTATTTCTGATGCAGGCCAGGATGGCATTGGCCCTCTTGGCCACTTGGGTACACAGCTGGTTGCCAATGAGCACTACCTGTTCCTTTTCAACTGAGCAGTTCTCCAGCAACTCTCCCACAACCCTGTAGCATTAGCATGGAGTTGTTGTGACTGAAGTGTAGGGAACATCATTTAGTCTTGTTAAACCTCATACAAAATTGATTTTGGCCCATCAATCTAGCCTACCCAGGTCTCAACCCCCGAGCAGATCAACACACCCACACAACTTGGTGTAATCTGCAGACTTCCGGAGATTGCACTCAATCCTCTTATCCACAACTGGATGAATTGGAACACTTCAACAACTTATAAACATGGTTGTAACAGCCTCTGTAGAAATCACCTCTGTAGAAATAGTGTCCCCTAGTAATTTGTATAGTGATGTAACACAAGTTGAAATTTATATTTCCTTCAACTATCACTAGATCAGAAGTGTTATCAGAACTATTTTACAAGCATCTGCAATTTTTGTGATTGCTGCTTACTTTTCATCTGCACTTTGGTACGAAGATTTAATTAAAGTAGTTAAAATAACAGTCAACAGATGTGATCTATTCAACTACAAATCAGCATGTTGAGATGCCTCTGTGGATGAACAGAAATTAAGACAATTACATTTCTGTAATTTATTTCAATTAGTTTGTGCACCAAGTTTAGTTAATTACTGTTGTCTGCAACATTTCAATAGATAATAGCATGGGAATTCCCAACATATACCTACGACCTTTAGAAAAAATTGAAAATCCTGCCTTTTTCTAATATCCTACTGGCAATTTTTTTTAAATTTCAGTTTATTGCAATAAATAATCCACAATGCTGTACTCTTGCATGCATTGTTAGCAGTAGAGGTAGAGATTGGAGCCTGTAAAATTTATATATTGTCATGGCAAGTGTGGCACACAATGAATGAAGTGTGACTTGCTTAATTCCCTGGGAAAGCAAACTGCTGGTTTCCATTGTTTCAACTGCAAGAAACTAACTTTGACTGAGTATGTCTTAAATATTAACTTGTTTTCTTCAACTACAGGATTTTGTATTTGTAGAAAAATGTGTGTATATGGAAAAGGGAGAGAAATGCAGATTTTGATTTTCCTTAGAAAATTCTATTAGAATGAAATATACATTAATTAATAACCTTATGCTGACCATAATGTCATTTACTGAGTTTCTGCCTAGTGGACTTTATCAGTCAGCAGAAGAGTCAAGATAAAATGTGATGCAAATTAGAGAATAAATTTATTTGGTATTTCTTTCCTAATCATGCCTTTTCTACCCTCTCTGCAGTGTTCACGTGTACTAGGTCTCTGTTAAACTCTGTTTTAGTTAAACATATGTTCTTTTTTATGTTTCTCTATATAACATTCATTCACCTGTTTGAGTTTCCATTTGAGGCTGTGTTTCAACTTTAACCTCTCCTCTGGCTGTGCTTCTCCATGAAAAATCCCTCTAAATGGCAAATACAAGCTAACTGAAAAACACTCCACAGACTTCACTGGACTTTATTATTCAAGGAATAATAAAGAAGGCACAGAAACAGTAGTGAATCTGGGAACAATATTGTGTCTCCAAGAGCACTGAAAACTAGCTGCATAAATACAGTACAATACACCCATCACAGTATCACTAAGGAAAACCAAGAACACCTATCTGTGAGGTAAGTAACTGTAAAATTTGCCTTAACTGGAATGGATGGGAAATTTTTGTGTTTCAATTCAGGTGAAAACTGTGGGTGTTACAACTCAGAGGAATAAGTAATAAGAATTTGCTTACACAAATCACAGCAAGCAGTTTCTGTGTCCTTCCTTATACAGCACTCTATCACAAATACACAATGTTACTAAAATTCAAAATCTACTTCTGATGTAAGAATTCCTTCCTGGGTGCTATAGAAACAAATGTACATTCAGGAAATGGCTAAGGAAACACAAAACTGTCTTTATAATCATCCTTTCATTAGGAGTGAGAGAAACTCTGAAATAACGGTCTGGACAGTAGCAGTGGCAGATGTGTTTGGAGATTTATGTTGTTTAGCTGGTGATCAGAATGTTACAAGGCTGCCCTATGGGATGATTTTGTAGGAAGGGCTTTAGTTTGTTGGCGGGGTTAGTAAATAGGAGTGGGGAAGGGCAAAGACTGAAACAAGCTGTATTTCTCTCATTCATGAAGCACTGAAACGTGCAAGCTTTTCAGAGAACCAGAACATAACCGAGGGAGCTGTGTCTAGGAAGCAAAACTAGTAAATGAAAGAAACATATCTTAATATAGCATATGATAGTCAGAAGAGTGGGAGAAGATGTTGGGACTTCTTATTGAACTATAAGTACAAAATCAACGCCAAAAGACTTGATTATATGAAAATAACAATCTGAATAATAAAAAATTCATTTATAAGCTCAGGCCTTCTGGATTTGAGGCTGTTTGTTGACATTCCCCTGCTGTAGTAAAAAAGTGGGTTTTGCCTATTGCTGCATAATGCTTTTAGGGAACCTTGCCTCAAAACTTTAAACTGTGTGTGAGTGATTAATTTATGGACGCTTACCTCCTATTACTAAAGAAGTCTTAAAATTTGGAAAAGGCCACATTTATTTCAATTATGGGATTGAGTTTGTGTAGTGTGAGCTTCAAAGCAGGTGAAAATTTTGTCAATAGGAAATGCTGCTCTGGACACAGATAAGCAATTTACCTTGAGCTCTGCAATAAGGCACTACAAATATGTGTCCAGATTTTGCACTTTTTTATCTCTTAAGTCCATCCAAATCATCCAACAATCTGCCTCCTTTCTCCACAGTAATATTTATTTCATTTCAAAATGTGCTTTAGAATAGCAATCTCTAAAAAACAGGTAAATTGGTGATGTTATTGCATGAAATGGGTTCAATGGATTGGTAGCTGGATTATATTTATAAGCACTTTTATTTATTGGCTGTGAGAAATGACATGTTAATTGCCTGATTCTCAGCTGAGCACAGCATGGTTAGGAGATGTTCCTGTGTAAATTAAATTTAATTTAAATCATTACATCTCTGCAGCACTCTGTGTAATGCCAGAAATCTGCTCCTCAGTGCTCCCGAAGACTCAGAGCTCAGGCACTAAATATATGTTTAAGAGCTGCAGAAAATTTTATAAGCAAACACAAGGAATGTGGATTGTAATGAAGCTCAAAAGCAGGCACATGTGTATTTATGCCTACAGTCACAGGATTTTATTCATTCTCTCTCAATGTCATTGTACCAGCCACGGTAGCTTATATTTTTTTCATGTAGTATTTCTATATTCAAAGATCTATCTATGACTAAGGAGATCTGTGTGGCAAGCATTGAGGGGAATGACTAGGATTATAAGGGATTCCACAGTTTAGATGAAGAGGCTTACCTTTTGGCATCATAATACTGTGTTTATACTGGCTGTTTTAGAGGAAAACAAGTTAAATAATTAAATTAGAATTTTTTGAATGAAATGCCTTATTGATGTCTTAAAGATGCTTAGAGTAAATTAGTTTTGCTGCTTTGAAACAAAATATACTGAATTCAAACACGCACAGGATGGGACATTACGATCCCATAATTCAGGTCTCATTTTATTTTATTTTTTGAAAGAGGAGAAGAATCTGGGGTGATAGTGGCAAGACATATGACCTAAATTCTGTCCCCTCTTCAAACCAATTTTTCCCTTTTTAGGATTTTTAATATTTGTAGAAAGGAATTTATTGTGGAAGTTATCTGGATACTTGGTTTTTGGAGCAGGCCTTCTTTGTTTCTGAACATTTGCAGGTCTTAGCATAAATTGCTGATATGCCATTGCCATATTCAGCACATGCTGTGCCTCTCCCTGCTTGACCACCTTTTATTAAAGGTGACAGGTAATGAGGTCCAAAACCAATTGAGGCCATTTTTTGACACAGAAGGACACTTCACTGTCATGCAAATGAAAGCAGTTGACATTTAGCTGTGTTCTATTTTTTTATTTGTTTCATTATTTAATTAATGATAACTTTCTAAGTGGATAAGAAATTTCCTATTTTCACCAGTGCATGTAGTAAAAAACATATTTCAGCTTTTTTCCTCTTTCTTTTCATTAAAACTTGGATGTATAAAATAACTGGAAAATAATCTGAAAGGGTTAAGATATATTCAGAAAAGACAATTAAAAAGTGGAATGAACATGTGTTTAGAGAAGTCTTAGAAATTATAGATCATATTAATTGAGTGGTATATATACTGTTGTCTATGAGAAATTGCAACACAGGTTAGATTTTTATAAACTCAGCACTAGGCTAAATAGATTGGACAATTAATCTCTTCCCTTTCACTGCTGTCATCAAAAGCATAAAGATGTTACTTCTTATGTAGAAAATGGACAGTCTGTGACCACTGAACTTCACGTAGTTAGCAAAACCTTGCTAAAATGACAAATCTAAATTGTAGTTTGATTCTGACAGTTTATTCACTGATGCTATATGACTCATGAAACAGCATGGATTCAAGCCTGCAGTGTGCATTGCGTGCATTGCAGTTGATTATATACTTTCGCTGAAATACTTTTATTGTACAAATACTGTTATGAGACATCTTAATTTAATATAGATATGCTATGGTTAACTCTTGAGTTTCGCTCCATTGCCTCAGGAATATGGATCTGTATACGTCTAAAGAAAGATTTCCTAGGAATTCTACTAATGTGGACTCATATGTCCACTAACACATCCTTCAATAAAAAGATCACTTTGCAAAAGTGCCCATGCTTTCACAGAATCACGGACTGAATCCTTCTATCGCAGCCCATGTCCTCACCCCAAAATGGAAGTAGTGAAGAGAATATAATTTGCGCCCCAAACTCTTTTACTAAACGTCCTAAGGCCCTGAAGTCTTTCTTCATTCCTCTCAGGCTACGTAATACAGCTTCTCCCCACCTGTCTGGAAGATGAGCAGCGGGTAATAGTCAGCTGATCTCACCCTTGATTCTGGCTCTTATTTGGCTGTTGTCCAGACTGCAGAGCCTGGCTCCACCAGTCCTCTGTTTTAGCCTCTCTAATGCTCCTGAGCCTTTCTAGTTCCGCTTGTATCTTTTCAACCTCATCTTGCATCTGTGCTGCACAGTTAAACAGATAATCTACATGCTCGCACTGTACACAGCCAGGAAAACGTGAGAGACTGTTGCATTCGCTGCAGCCTGTCACCTGCATAGCCTCATCTTGCTGGGAGACCTCTGTTTGGGTTCCCACATCCATGTGCAGTGGAGGTGACTGTAGCCTGGTCTTCCCTTGCTGTTGGGTTGACACCTCTAAGTGCTTCCAGTTTAACCACGTTTAAAGGTCCTGTTTTCTTTCTTTTTTTGATTGAAATGGTGTATTATTCTTTATTAGCACAAGGCTTAGACTGGCCAGTGGTACTGAGTTAAGTGTTTTGCTTAGAGGTGTCATATAGCTGAGAATTCTTTGTCTATCTGAAATCTGAGAAAGACTTGACCACTTGAAATTTGTGTGGTAATATAACATATTCTCTTGGACTGCCAACATTGTATAAAGCACAGTCAACATTGTATAAAGGATTAGGAACACCAGTGAGTGACAAAAATGAAAAATACGTGTGTGTAGTGTATAGGTAAATTTATAATGCAACTTAAAAACAAGTTGCATTTCAAAAACACTTAATTCATGTTGGAGTTGGGATCAGCATAATAGTGTACAATTGTCAAAATATCACAATATTGAGATATTTGGGACCTCCCAAACTGAGGATACAGGAACAACAGGAATTAGCTGAACAGGTTTCTTCTCTTAAATAGGTTATCACAGAGGTACTAATAGGCTCATCTTAGCCAGAGACAGGTTGAGGGAGCCTTCCACAAAGCTTCTTACATGAACCAGTTAGCAGCCCCTTCCCCTTCTACTGAATCCACCTCCCCCAGGCTAAAACCACCACAATCACCTATCTGCAATAGAACCAGTGCCACCAGAAATGTACACAAGGTCTTAGTAATTGGAGACTCCTTGAAAAGAGGCATCAGAGTGCTCATTTGTTGCACACACAGAATCTCTGGAGGTTTGCCGCCTGCCAAGAGCTCACAGCCCTAATGTCATGGAGACTGCTGAGCTTTTTAAAGCCTGTACACTGTTCCAAGTAGGATCAAATGATGGTGTAATGAGATGACTCAGAAATATGAAAAGACACTCTTTTCCCCTCAGCAGAGCACAAGTGGTGTTCTTCAGCATCTCAGTCAGAAAAAGGGGGCTTGAGAAAAGGAGACAAAGTGAACAGAGGAATGACATTGTATAGCTAGTTCCATGCACAAGACCTCAGCTTCTATGGTCTTGGACATACTTTTGAGAAACTGGGCCTGTTGACACCTGACAAGTGAGAGCCAAAGTGCCATGGGCTATAAGTTGTCTGAACTTATAAACAGACCTTTAAATAAGATTTGGTGATTGACGAGAAGCTCAACATTGATCTGACAGTACACTCATCATAGTATCATCATAGTATTACCAGGGTTGGAAGGGACCTAATAGATCATCAAGTCCAACCCCTACCACAGAG
>JAOXOE010031921.1:0-11492 GCA_028565055.1 Phoeniculus purpureus
GAGGGTGACAGAGCCCTGGAAGGGGCTGCCCAGGGGGGTTGTGGAGTCTCCTTCTCTGGAGACGTTTAAAACCCACTCAGCCATGTTCCTGTGTGACTGGCTCTAGGGATGCTACTGTGGCAGGGGGATTGGACTAGATGGTCTTTCGAGGTCCCTTCCTATCCCTAATGTTCTGTGACTCTGTGTGATTCTGTGTTTTCTACTACCCCAGGATACTTCGGAGCCTTGCTGCTTAATTTTTTTTAAAATTATGGAATTTCTCCAGGCAGAGCTACATGAGAGGCTACTCTAGAAGCTGCTGTGTTCAAACCTCCTGCAGGGAGGATGGATTCAAAGCCCATCCTCACACCTTGAAGGTTATATGTTCCTTACCCACTGAGTAACCAGAAGAAAATTCTCCTCTTCTTTCATTTTGTAGAAACATGCACAGAACTCTTAAACGTGACCGGAATCTGCCAGTTGGTTCTTTGTGGTCCACTTTGAATTTATCAGAAAATATTTTATATAACCACAAAAACCTTTGCCCAGCTGTGACTGCCACTTAAACATCAGATGATGCTGCTTCACAGGCACTGCTGACACCTCTGCTCACACAGCCTGGTCTGTTTCCCAGACCAGGGAAACTGAGGGAGACTGAACAACAAACTTCAGGATTAAACTCTTAAATGTGTTAATGATTCCTAGACTAGGTTGGGGAGAGCTTAGAGCTCACCCAGCCCCAACCCCCTGCCATGGATAGTGACGCCTCTCACCACACCAGGGTGCCCACAGCCCCATCTAACCTGCCCTTGGATGCTTCCAGGGATGGAACAGCCACAACGTACCTCCGCAACCTGTTCCAGGGCCTCAGCCCCATCCCAGGGAGGCATTTCTGCCTCAGATCTCATCTCAATCTCCCCTCCTGGAGCTTGAACCCAGCCCCCTTGTCCTATCCCTGGAGTTCTTCAGAAAAGGTCCCTGTCCAAGCACTGTAAGTCACATCCAGCTGCTGTAATTACAAACTAATCCACCGTATAAGTTGCAAGCTAAGTCCTGTTTCCACAGAGGGAAACAAGAAAGATTAGAACAACCCACTTCAAGATGCTTAGAGAACAAAGGCAAAGGAAGTGCTGCTGGCACAGAGAGTGACACCACATTCCCCCTTGTTGCTGTCACCACACAGGACAGTTCTCCCACCCTTGCGGCTGTTCACACAGTCATAGCAGCAGCCTCTCACAAGTGGCTGAGCCCGTGACAGATGATGCTGAAGAAGGTAAATGCAGGGCAGCCCAGAAAGGGAGAATTTTATGCTTTGCTGCATAGGAGAGAGATCTCAGAGTGGTCACAACATGTAACTAAACCCCTACAATTCCCACTCCATGGGGCATGACACTGCAGGCTGTAAAAACACTGCTCCAAAAAACCCCCACAGAGCTTTGAGATGTTAAAATTGTGATAACGCAGAGGTTGGCGTGAGCAGATGAGGAGAGTGCAGGGCAGAGCCCCACTAGCCACTTCACACCTGCGGAGGCTGCAGCCACAAGTTTTCTCAAGTGACAAACAGCACTGGATGTCAAGACTGAGCGACTGAGTGTGTGTGAAACAGAAGCAAGAAAATCAGATCCATGTGAATCTGGGCAGGAAAAAAAGTGGTGCATTGTTGGTGAGCTGTCGTCTCTGCAAGGACTCCTATCCTCCTGAAAGACTTCCTTGGCAGGAATCTGCCTTTTCACTCCGGGCTAAAGTTAAGCAAAAGGAGACTCAGGAAGGACTTTCTCCTTCTTTCCAACTCCCTGAAGGAACGCTGTAGTCAGATGGGGGTCAGGCTCTTCTCCCAGGCAACCAGTGCCAGGAGGAGAGGACAGGGCCTAAAGCTGCCAGGGGAGGGTTAGGTTGGATGATAGCAAGCCCTTCCTCATGGAAAAGGTGCTCAGAGCCTGGACTGGACTGCCCAGGACAGTGGTGAGTCTCCATCTTTAGAGGTGGGATGGCTGTGGCCCTCAGTGCCCTGGTCACAAACTAGAAAATATATCTAAAAAATAACAAATAATACATTTTAAAAAGAAATTTAACATTTAACAATAATGTAAAAAAATAAAAATAAACTAAAAAAAATTTAAACCCTAAAAAATAAATTTTAAAAAATAGATTTAAAAACTAAATAACCTAAAAAGCCCTCTAAAAATTTAAAATAAATCAGAAAATAAACTAAAAAACCTTATTTTTTAAAAAATAAATTAGAACATAAATTCCTTGTGTGGAAAAGCTTCTAACAGGACACAGAAAATTGAACAGAAATTATTAGAAGATAAAGAACAGTCAGTTGCTCAGTTTATGTCACCTGCAAGAGAGTTCAGCTGAACCAGTCCCAGCTCCCATCATCAAACGTTAGTTGAACCAACCCTACGCTTTCAGCCCCAACTCTGGCAGGGTGTGAGTTTGTTCCTCTGAGAAGAAGAAACCTCGTGAAGCTCAGATGTTGAAAAGCCCAAAGTAAAATCGATCCCCACTGCCTCCCTCACTATTTTCACCCGAATGCTCCATTATTCTCCCCAGACAGCAGGTAACAGTGGGGAACTGCTCTCTGGATTTGTAAACCAGGTGACTATAATGCGGCATGAACGCGGTCATTATGCAAATGTGATTGCTCAAGTCTTCCTACGTAGCTCATTTATTTGGATGAGACTGAAGATGGTGGGTGCTGTGCCTTCCCTCAGCTAATTCTCTAACAGATCTTTCAAGGTAATCGCTCATATTCCACCAGAAGCCATTCACTTTCCAGTCAAAAGAGGAAGGAAAACCCTTACACCCTGCAAAACAGTTCTGGGGAGAGAAGAAAACAAGTTTCTTGGGGTTGGAGCTTGAATTTTGCCTCCTAATTCAGTCGGATTGAAAAGGGGCCTTATGTTAATCATAGAGACTTTGCTTAAGAAATAACAAGTGTATTTTAGCTCACAGCTGTATCTGCAAAACATTCTAAAGAAGGCCCCTTTCTCAGACTGCTCAGACAAGAACTGATACTTAAGGCAGCACTCTCAGCCTTGAGAGCCCTGGTGGCCCACTGCCACCAGCCGTCTCTGCAGCTCCAGCCTTGCTGGGACCAGAGAATGAGATAGCGAGACACATCTTTGGCCCCGGGCCCTCAGCATGATTCCAACAGCAAAGACACAGCAACAAAGAACTACTTGTAGGCCAATGGACAGCAGCGCACACCCCCTCCCTCCACCCCCGCCATGAAGGAGTGAGGTTACAGAGAGAGGCACAAAACCAACAACTTCTTGGCCAGAGTTGGGAGCACCCCCTCGAAGCCAAATCAATCATCGGAGATTGGCAGGATGCTGAGGATTGCCTGAGGATCCAAGGTCACCTGGAAACAGACAGAGACCCTCCCGTGATGCTCTCCCCGGCTCTCTTTACCCCCTACTTTTCCCCTTTCTTCTCTTTTCTTGTTTCTATCTCCGCCTGAAAATGGAATGTCCCCTAGCAATTGCTTGAAAAGGCCAAAGTTGGCCCTCCTGAAGCCTAGGGTTGCGGTTCTGGTAGCTATTCTATTCTTAGCACACGAGACCCTGAATTCCACCATTGCAACCAAGGCACCCCCCAACCTTCATTGCTTCAACCAGACCTGCCTTGTTGGTGAGGACAAGATCCAGCAGGGCTCCTCCCCTCCACCATCTGCATCAGGAAATTGTCACCAATGTACTTAAAGAACCTTCTGGACTGTGGGTGGCTCAGTCACTCCCTGCAGTCAGGAGTCTGAACAGCCACATCCATTGTCAGGGGGGTTGTCTGGGTAAATGAATCACTCCGAGCAGCTGCTTTAGCCCTCGATCGTTTAGCTCCAGTCATTGCTAGCACGGGGAAGGACCGGAGAGACAAGATTGAAGGCAAAAGAGAAACACGACCTAACAGAACAAAGCCCTAACAGAACAAAGCAGCGTCTGCTGCCCTACCTGCTGGCCCTGCCTGCGTGAACTGCCTCACTACGACCCAGTTACGACCCTGTTTGCCTACTCCTGGTCGCCGTGCTCCTTAGAGGCTCCTACCCTTAAACACTGCAAGGACAGTCCCGCCAAGACTCCCTCCTTCCAGCCGCTGCAAGGCACCTCTGGGAAAAGGCTCGAAGGTGTTTTCCAGCTGAAATGTTTCTCTGATTCTGAACCTCTGCTTTAAACTTTTCCACATCTGGCTGCCCACACAGCCCCTGTTTGTCTCTCTCTAGGCAACGGGACCCTGTTCTTGGTGTTCACTGCCTAGTGGAAATGGAACTATCTGTGACGCATCTCCTGTAGACCCTAGACACAGAGCTGCACTTCCCCCTGCGCTGAGTGTAGGTGCTGACTCTGTGAAATCACCGTTGCCGGCTGCGAATGAACCATGACATGAAAAACCCTTGTCCATTGCACAGAGGGAGCACAGACAGAGCAGCATGGTTTGCTACACCACAATAAAGACAAACAAAGCAGCCACTGGTGCTTCCAAACTCTCTCCCACTTTCCATTCTGACTCCCTAGGTTACCCCCTTCTTCCTTAACAAGTCCAATGAAACAGTGAAGAAAAACAGACCCACTGCCAGCAGCCAACTCCCTCCTTGTAAATACAATGGGACTCTATTCTGGGAAATCCATATTAACTGCCTCAAACTGTAGAAATAAATTAAAGAAGTATTTTATATTCAAAATAAATTCAAATCAAAAGGTAGAAATAAATGCAGCATTTATATTTGAAATAAATTCAAATGTTATATTTGAAATAAATTCAAATCCAAGTGTAGAAATAAATTCCAAATGCATTTTATATCCAAAATAAATTCAAAGTGTATTTCTACACTTCAATTGAATATAGAATATTAAAAATTTGATTGAATATAAAATAAATTTGGACTTTAGATATAATGTCTTGAGCTTTATTTCTAAGTCTTACTAAGTTTTAATGAGAATTAAAATTAAATAAGTCTTTGACTCTATTTCTAAAGTCCAGATTTATTTTATATTCAAAATCAATTCAAATCTAAGGGCAGGAATAAATGCAAAATTTGTATTTGAAATAAATTCAAATCAAAGGATAGAAATAAATTCCGAATCTGTTTTACATTCAAAACAAATTCAAGTCAAAGGGTAGAAATAAATTCAAAATGCATTTTATATTCAAAATAAATTCAAATCAAAGGGTAGAAAAAAAGGCAAAAATTATATTCAAAATGAATTCAAATTAAAGTGCAGAAAGAAATTCCAAACGTGTTTTATGTTCAACATAAATTCAAAGTGTATTTCTGCACTTCAACTGAATATAAAATACGGAAGATTTGGTTGAATATAAAATAAATTTGGACTTTAGAAATAATGTTTTGGACTTTCTGTCTAAGTCTTCCTAAGTCTTAACAAGAATTAAGACTCAGTAAGTCTTGGACACTACTTCTAAATCCAGATTTATCTTTTATATTAAAAATAAATGTAAACCAAAGGGCAGAAATAAATGCCAAATTTATATTCAAAATAAATTAAAACCAAAGGGCAGAAATAAATGCAAAATTTATATTTTAAACACGTTCAAATTAAAGTGCAGAAATTAATTCAAAATTTGTTTTATGTTCAAAGTAAATTCAAATCAAAGGGTAGAAATAAATTACATCCAAAACAAAAAGCTGCTGTGTAACAGTTAGAGCAAGATCACTAGTGGTATTTGGATTTAGACCACAATAAACTGGGATTTGAAACTACTTTCCAGCTCTTCTGATCCTACCTGATCTCCTAACATGAGGTTTCATCTCACCTATGCGGGAGAAGGGTGAATTTTGGACAGATCTGTCCTGTTTGCTGGCTGCAGAGAGGCTGCCATCACACTGGATCTCACGATACCCACTTCAAACCACCGATCTCAGCTCCCACCCCAGTTCCTCTGTGAAGAAGCTCTTCCTGTCAGCTTGTTGCAGCAGGGATGGAGCAGCAGTAGCTGCTTGTTACTCAGCAGACAACTACAAGCCCAGCGTGTCAGGCTCTGTTAAAATCCAGGTTGTAAAACAGGGCAGCATTAATATTTTTTGGTGATGAAATAATCATAGCTGGAGCGGCGCTCTGGGCGAGGAGGCGGGTGTCAGCACACGGCGGCTCCTCACTGTAATTGCCCAGAAGTGACAAGAGTGACAGAGCAGTGGGGCTGTCAAGGGATGCTGCTCACGGGCTACGCACACCGCAGAACCATCAATATTGGAAGAGAACATGCCTGGTGATCTCTCTCTGTTCTCTCCACTGGAAAACTTAGAACATCAGGTCCTTCTGGGCTGCATCAGGATAAGTGGGGACAGAGATCGAGAGGGGATTCTGCCCCTCTGCTCTGCCCTGGTGAGATCTCACCTGGAGTCCTCCAACCAGTTCTGGAGCTCCCAACACCAGAAGGATCTGGAGCTGTTGGAGCACATCCAGAGGAGGCCATGAGGATGATCAGAGGGCTGGAGACATTTAAAATCCACTTGGATGTGTTCCTGTGCGACTTGGTCTAGGTGATCCTGCTGTGGCAGGGGGATTGGACTGGATGATCTTTCGAGGTCCCTTCCAATCCCTAATGATTCTATGATTCCATGACCCTGCTGTGGCAGGGGGATTGGACTGGATGATCTTCCGAGGTCCCTTCCAATCCCTAATGTTCTGTGATTTTTTTGAATCCCTCCAGGGATGGCAACTCCCCACCTCCCTGGGCAGCCTGTTCCAACTCCTGTCCAAATTCCACTTAAGATTTTTTAAGGGGAAGAACCTCTTATGTCTCAGCCTGTACAGGGGGGCTCTCATTCACTCCTTTAGGAGTCACTGTTTTCCACGGTGTTTTTGTTTTTATATGACCACACACAGATGAAATTTTAAGATTTATTGGAATCCCAGAATTCAACCCCTTTTTGTAGGTGGTTTTTCCCAGTAGTCGGGGATCCATTGAATCCACACAGACTTGGTCTAGGTGATCCTGCTGTGGCAGGGGGGTTGGACTAGATGACCTTTCGAGATCCCTTCCAATCCCTAATGATTCTATGATCCTGCTGTGGGGGGGGGACTGGACTAGATGATCTTTTGAGGTCCCTTCCAATCCCTAATGTTCTGTGATTCTGTGTGCCAGGAGGAAATCCAGCACCACGGACACTCAACCCCTCCTCAACCTGCTGGTGTTTCAAATACTTTACATTCCTGGCCAGAACCTGATCCTGCCATCCTCAGACAAGCAAAGATCTCCTGGGAGCAACTGTAGGATCAAACCCATGATGTGCTACAAGTCCCTTGCTCTTTATTTATTATTAACTCCTCAGCACAATGGCTGGAATTCAGGCTGACAAGAAGCAACCCAACTCTCTCGTCTAGGAATTTCCTACCCCTGTGTTTCGAAATCCTTGCTATTATTAGCCTGCGCCGCGCCCGCATCCATGCAGAAACGATAGAGAGTTGTGCTTGGTCTGGTTAGAATTCTGCAGAGCCTGCACTGGGTGATAAAAATTAAGCTAACTCTCATGCATAAATGAGTTTGAAAAAAGAAAATAAAATAATAAATCTACTGCATCCTCGGTATTTTAATTCCCTGGAGAAGCCCCTGGGGAGCTTGTGATTTTTTTTGCATCCGAGTAACTACTCTAACGCTCAGCTAAAACAAAGATTGCATGACATTTGAAAATGGAATTAAAATACATCGAGTGGGCAGAAGGGCACGAGTGAGGCTACGCTTGGTTGTTAGAAGAAATTTATTACCTAGGCAAAAGTGAACGGAACAAAAGCAAGGACTTAGCGGTCAGGTTTGGGAATGTTATTATTGCTGTCGCTGAAGGCATCATTAACTTTGGACTATTTGCATAACTAAGAGAAAAAACAATTCAACCGAGTTTAAAAAAAAAAAAAAAATCAGCCTAGCAAAAAAATTGAGGAATCACAGAATGGCCAGGGTTGGAAGAGACCTTAAGATCACCCAGTTCCAACCCCCGCTGCACAGCCAGGGACACCTTCACTAGACCAAGCTCCTCAGGGCCCCAGCCAACCTGGCCTTCAGCACTTCCAGTGGTGGGGCAGGCACAACTGCCTTGGGCAGCCTCTTCCAGCACCTCCACACCCTCACAGCAAAGAATTTGTTCCTCATGCCCAACCTCAGTCTCCCCTCTTCAAGTCTGGAAACCTTTCTCCATGTGGTCTTGCTATGACCCTGTCCAAAATCCTATCCCAGCTTTCTTGTAGCCCCCTTCAGAGACTGGAAAGCTGCTGGAAGGTCACCTGGGAGCCTCCTGTTCTCCAGGTGGAACAACCCCACCTTGCTCAGTCTGTCCTCATATGGGAGGTACTCCAGCCTTATGAGGAGAGGCTGAGGGAGCTGGAGGTGTTCAGCCTAGAGAAGAGGAGGCTCAGAGGAGATCTTCTCCCTCTCTCCAACTCCCTGAAGGGAGGTTGTAGTCAGGTGGGAGTTGGACTCTTCTCCCAGGCAACCAGCGTCAGGATGAGAGGGCAGGGCCTGAAGCTGCAAGGGGAGGGTTAGGTTGGATGTTAGGAAGCCCTTCCTTTATGGGAAGGGTGATAAGAGCCTGGACTGGACTGCCCAGGGCAGTGGTGGAGTCCCCATCCCTGGAGGTGTTGAAGGACAGCTTGGCTGTGGCCCTCAGTGTCCCAGTGTGGCCGCTGGGGTGATGTTAGGTCTTGGGCTGGGTTGCAAGAGCTCAGAGGGCTTCTCCAGTCTCAGTCACTCTGTGATTCTGTGCATGAACTTACAGGATGGAGGGCAAAAAAAAAAAACAAACCCAAAGTGGAAGAATCTGTCTGTTGTTCTCTCTCACACCCAAATCTTTTTAAGATCAATTTAGGGAGCAACAGAAAACAGAACCACAGGATCTCAGAAGGTTTGAGGCTGGAAATGCCCTCTGAGCTCATCCAACCCAGCCCAGGACCTAACATCATCCCACTGGCCAGATCAAGGCGCTAGATGTTACACCCAGTCTTTTCTTAAACTGGATGAGGCTCTGGCCAGCCTGATCTAGGGTGGGATGTCTCTGCCCATGGCAGGGGGATTGGAGTAGGTGATCTTTCGAGGTCTCTTCCAATCTCTAATGATTCTATGATTCTCAACACCTAGTGCTGATGTGGCAGCTCAAGACTTGAATAACTCTAGTATGCACCATATTGGGCAATGAGAAAAGGTGCTCAACCTAGCAGTAAAAATCATCCTTTACTGGTGGGGTAGTGCGTTTACATCTCTAAATTGTTCCATTCCGTGGCAATGGAGCACAAAACAGGCAGGTAAATCCCAGTACTCAGCAGGAGCCAGATCTTCACCTGCTTGTAGACTGCACACGGTTCCACTGACCTTAGCAGAAATGCATCAGTCAGTGCCAAGGGAGGGCATTACAGACCGTGAACCTTTAGAAAGTTTCATGTAATTTCTTCAAGAACAGAGCTCGTTTCATCCCAGCAGGTTTGTTGGTCCTGCGCTGTACAAAGTCAGACCTCTGGCAATGATTTTATGCTTGTCAGGTTCTATACCCTGTATAGAGATGTCAAACACTGCTTTAACTCCACTTGGAAGTGATTTCAAATACCTGTTTGTCAGCAGAAGTTGGATAAAACCCACCAGAACAAATCAAGAGAAAAACAGAAAACAGACAGGGAGCCCCACTCAACAGAAACCTACTGCTACTCCTCTTACTCCAATAATCAAAGGGAAAGCTCCTCTATAGCTGCTATCAGCTTAATATTTTGAGGTGTCTGTGCCTTACAGAGCTTACATTTACAGGAAAACACTGGGCAGGAGATACCTCACCTAGAACAACAAACTGCAAGTTGTGAGAGCTTTATTTAACCAATAATGAACAAGAAGAGCTTTTCACACAACCAATGAATGGTTGAGGCTGCAAAAGCCCTCTGAGCCCATACAGCACAGACCAGCACCTAACATCACCCCAGCAGCCAGACCAGGGCACTAGGGACCACAGCCAGGCTGGCCTTCAACACCTCCAGGGATGTGCACTCCACCACTGCCCTGGGCAGCCCATTCCAAGCTCTGATTCTCCTTTCCACCTGCCTCCAACCTCCCTTCAGGGGGTTGGAGAAAGAGAGAAGGTCCCCTCTGAGTCTCCTCTTCTCCAGGCTGAGGAGCTCCCTCAGCCTCTCCTCATCAACCTTTCCCTCCAGTCCCTTCCCCAACCTCATTGCTCCTCTGGACACACTCCAGCACCTCAACCTCTTTCTTGAAGTGAGGGGCCCATCTCAATCCTCTCAACATTCCCACAACCCCAAAGTAAATCAAGTAACACCAAATTATTGGCGGGCATAAAAAACCCCACACTCCAGTTGCCAGATAAAGAGTTAAAAGTCTGTCTTTGGGCTGCTCCATATGCATCGCATGTCCTCTCTGAATAGGATTAGGCTCGAATTCCCCACACTGGTAATTATTCTATGTAAATACCCAAAGTCGATTTGCCAACTGCATGGTTGTGTTTGACATCTGCATATTTCTTCCATGCGCTGAAACTCTGTGTGCAGACAGCTGCCTGCTCGTATAAATCTGCCGTTTCCCTTTATGAATCGCAGGAGTTGGAGTGTAAGCAGGTCAGGTTTTGTGTAAAAACTTTTGGAATTAATGAGACCCAGCAGCACAGGTATTTCTGGAGGAGCTGGGAGAGGCTGGGGCTGGCTGGAAGGGGTGGGAATCTCGTTTGTTCCCAGTGATAATCAGCAGCGAAACCCTGATGGTTCAGGCAGCTATCTCAGTGCTACTGCAATTCAGGCTACATCACAGCATCACAGAACATTAGGGATTGGAAGAGACCTCCAAAGATCATCCAGTCCTATCCCCCTGCCAGAGCAGGATCCCCTAGGTTAAGTCGCACAGAAACATATCTAGGTGGGTTTTAAATGTCTCCAGAGAAGGAGACTCTATGCTTTTGACCAAAAGGTGGTTGAGGTTATTTTGGGGGATCTTTGTGGGGTTTTTTAAAAGATAGATGAATTTACAATTAATAGGAAACTCTTGATTACAACTAATCTGCTAGGCGTGACTCTTGGAGAAGTTCCCATTGTGCCTGAGAGGCCACTGTTGGTTTAGGTTAAGAAGTGGAACTGTAGGAGGAATAGTGTGGTCAGCAGGACTAGCGACGTCATTTCCCCCTCGAGCACTGGGGGTACTTCTGGGCCTCTCACTTCAAGAAAGAGATTGAGAGGCTGGAGCAGGTCCAGAGAAGCAAAGAGGCTGGGGAAGGGACTACAGTGAAAGGCTGATGAGGAGAGTTTAAGCGATCTGGGAGTGTTTAGCCTGGAGAAGAAAAGACTCAGGGGGGGACCTTCTCTCTCTCTCCAAATCCCTGAAGGGAGGTTGTAATCAGGTAAGGGTCAGGCTCTTCTGCCAGGCAACCAGCACCAGAACAAGAGGGCAGGGCCTGAAGCTGCCAGGGGAGGCTTAGGTTGGACGTCAGGAAGCCCTTCCACATGGAAAGGGTGATCAGAGCCTGGAGTGGACTGCCCAGGGCAGTGGTGGAGTCCCCATCCCTGGAGGTGTTGAAGGCC
>JAOXOE010031922.1:0-11491 GCA_028565055.1 Phoeniculus purpureus
AGTCTAGGTGATCCTGCTGTTGCAGGCGGATTGGACTAGATGATCTTTTGAAGTCCCTTCCAATCCGTTATGATTCTGTGATTCTATGATTATTACCAATGACTGAGGAAGTTTAAATTGTATTCTCTTTATATACCTCTCACAGTGCTTTTAGCTCAGGTGAATTTTCCCTTCTCGTGTTCTTTACAGATAAAGATTCTCACCTGCAGATGCAAATAGTCTCAAATGACCAAAGACTCGCAAATGAAAGCATGAATGGTAGATTTATAAATCCCATATGTGCAAAATCTTCAAGTACGTCAGCAGTCACAAAAAGAGAAAGCATTAGCTGTGCCTCTTGCCTATGTGGATATGTGGAGATGAACTGAATGGCTGGAGGAACCACAAACTTTCTGGACCAGTCCCACTACGGCGCAACAACGACCCTCGCCTGCACAAAGCTATGGATATATTGCTATGTATAGCAATTTTAAAAACCAGGACACTTGAAAACACATGTCCAGGAAGAGCTGTCATTGCACAGTTTGATTCCTGAATTTAATGTTAGCATTTTGTTTTATTTTGTTCGTATTATATTGAATTAAACTCCCATAGTAAAGTGTCTTCACTTCAGATCCATTACACTTTCCTTTGCGTGGTTTTAAAGGAAAATTGTTCCCTACTTGGTTTGAAAAGTCCATTTAAAAAGAAGTCTTGTAATTCAGAAGCAGAACAAGAGATAGATTCACAGGTTTTTGCAGTCAGTATAAAATATCCTCTTAATTTAGTGGAGTTCTGGTAAAATTGTTAAGTTGAAAGACTAATTTTTGATATTTCACCTCACCATTTCAAGTATTTTACAGAGCAGAATCAATCAAACTCTGAGTACCGCTGCATTTGCTGGAGCTTGTCCCTGGCCTGGTGGATCTCCATATCAGAAGAGTGTGTTAACCCTCCTCATTCGGTCCACATGCCTGAGTGCCACAGGCAGGACAGAATTACACGTACATATCTAAACTATGCCTCCAAATAGCATTAAAATGTTGCTAGGACACTTACCAGGACATTGGCCTATGAAGTTCTCTAGGACTTAACAACGTCTGCATGTCCACTGGAAGCACATGTGGTAAGACACTAATCTTTAAGAACAAGGGCATCTGACTTGACAGGGCATCTGACTTGACAGGACACTGACCTTGCCCAAATTTATGCCTTCCAGGATACTGTATTTTATTCATGTCAGCCAGGCTGGCAATTTTTTCAATGCTTCTTTACTTCCTATTTGAAAAATCCTTTTTCAGCATATCAATCAAAAGAGGCTTAAGAAGGAGAATGTCCTCCAACAAATCAATTAGATTTTAAATGAAAGCTCTTTTGTAGTCTTCCCTTTTTTAAAAAAGCTAAGTAAAATACAGTTTACCTTTAATAAAACTACCACAAAGTAATTGTATTCTGTAACAAAAGGTATATCAATGTCCAGCGTTATAGATTTTCTATAATAACGAAAGTCACAATGATCCATGCTCTTTGACCAAGGGTAGTTATTTCCTATTGTACAAGAGTAAAAAGAATAATTTAAATTTAATTATCCTTTTAAACCATCATAAAATAGAGATTTAGCCTTCCAAGAAATCAGCCTCTTTGAACTCACCTCTGAAGAGTGTGATAATGCTGCTGTGAGAAGGCAAGTTATTTCAGAACACAGTATCTATAACGGGTTAGTGTGATCAGTAATCCATCCATCAAAGCACAGAGAATTTGGAGTTTGATGCATTCTAAGGACGTATGTCTGTGTATTAAATCCTGACCTCCAGTACTGCCACTGTTGTAGCTACTGGTTCGCTCTCTTCCTATTTCCAAAATTTCAGTTCCAGACTAATTACAAATTTACTTCGAGCGTGAACCACTAATGGATAAATAATACAGAATGAATAGAATAGAATAAGAGCCACTGAAAGCGTTTGCTCCAAATCCAAACTAAACTTACAGAACATGCCAAGGTCCAAAGCCTTTCGCTAACTTTGCTTTGAACTGCTTTTGTACGTTTCTGCTCTTTGAGCTCTGAGATGAAAGTGCCAAAATATCACAAGTCTGCTCCTCGTATGAAATTTTCCACAAAATTTTGCAGACACAAGAAGCTCAGAAAGTTTTGAAAAGTTCCAATTAGGTGTTGGAATCTTGCCTGTGCTCACTGTACCACACTCATTAGACGTGAACAACACACAAATGGACACACACACACACACACTCTCTCAGATCTCGTAGGTACTTGGTGACATCAGGAATGTTCTTTGTATCATTTCAATGGGAAATGGGATTTTATACTTGTTCGAAAAAAAAATCAACAGCAACACCTGTAGTACAAACAGTCAATATCTGAAAAAAGCAGTTAAATAAAATCTTGTCTAAACTCTGCCATTTTCCTTTGGTTTCTTTAAGCTCCAGTTTGAGAATGTAAACTTCCTTGTACCAAAAGTTTTTGTAGAGAATGAACGTACAATGCAGTATGAATTTCAAGAAGCCTTTACTAAGGCAGACTTGTTGCCTAAGTGATAAATCAAAGAAATATTTGAATAAATAATAAACACCTGGGCAGAGTCTCATTACAAATAACTTATAGTAAAAAAGCTTTTATAATGGCCAAGAGAACACTTGGAAGTAATGAACTTCAGTACATTCAGTGACAAAAGCTCTATTTCATTAGAGCTACAGTTTGTATTTATATATAGTAATTATGGTCTGTAATGCTCCTGTTTCACCTACCTCATATCTTGGACCAGCATGGAATTGACGATCAAAGGGATGCTGTGAAGTGCCTGCCTGAAATACAAAAGGGTTGCATTAGATGACCAGGGAGCTCCCTATCAAATGAAACAGGGATTCATCACCCAGAGACAACAAATGGTACATTTCTTTGCCACGTCTCCAAACTGGTTATTTCAGCTTTCACGTAGATATATTTGTGTCAATGCATATAATTCCTGGTTTGCTGTTGCAGCTTAGTCCTAACCTTTCTCTGTGATTGTCCTTGTACCTTTGTTCTCCACCTGTAAAATGGAAATAACATTTCGTTACCTAATAAAGCTACCGCAAGTATAAATTAGTGTATCTAAGATGCGTGAAGCTATGGTAGTTACTACTGCATAGGTGAGTAGGTAGGAAATGTTTCTATAGTGATTTTAATTTAAGTTTCAGGCAGAAAGAATAGTGGAGTAGACACTAAAATTTAGATCTATATTTCCTGATATGCTTATTGACTTAGCTATGAGTCTACACATGCAGGGGGCAAAGCAGGAGATACCTGTATCTTGCAAGATACAAGCCCTCCTGGCTTGTATCAGTCCTCATGTCTGAAGTGCTGGTTTTAGTGTTGGTACAACAAAAGATCTGTGGGATTAAAATTCCTTTTCAGAGGTATTTCTTCTCTGAAACTGACTTCTAAAATTCTGAGAGTTATGCAAGAGAATTTTCTCCACATTAGCTTACTAATACACTCCTAAGTGCTTTACGTTCTTGAGAGACTAAGCAAGAGAAAAAGAGCAAAACAGAGATTTAAAGGAGATTTAAATTACCAAAATCTTCAGATGTAGAGATTTGTGCTTTCATGAAGAAAAAGATGCATTTTGCTTTAAGAGGATCCTCCAGTGACCTGTCCTGGGAGAGACAGGCACAAAGGTGACACTATAAAAGATTGAAGAGTGGCTAATTATTCTTGTAGAAGTTGGGTTCTCTTTTTCCTTCTCATCTTGATTCTTTTCCTAATTTAGCTGTCAGCCAATGCAGAGCAAGGATCTAGTATGTCTTTGTCACATTAAATCCCTAAAATATTGAGATTCAGTTCTATTTTGAAGAAAACAGCAAACTTTATAAATATCCTTTGAGTTTTTGTGACCTTTTCAATTCTATTTGTCAGACTGGCTATTTCTTGTAATGGACTGGGAGGCAGGAGATACTGGATGAATATGCTAAGGCAGCCTTGACAGTTCTTTTTGCCTGCTGAATCACACAGGTGCAGAGTGCAAATCTGACCACAGAGTATCCAGGGTGTCAAACTGGGCTGCCCACATGCATAAGGAACACCTCTGAACCGCAAGTGCTTTGAACAGTGAATACAGAAGGATGTTATTCAGTATGATTTGCAATATATTACAAATATTTAATCCTCTTCTTTTTCTTTTCTTCCATGATCCACAGCTCTGTGTAATAAAATTGCTGCAATAAATTCCATTTCTTATAAATGAGTATCTACCCTGACTTTTGGAAAGCAAATCACACAGCCCTCAGAAAAGCAAAATATTGCTGTCCTAGTTCAAGTGACATTGACATGTTATCATAAAATATAGGTTACCAAACCAGAAAACAAGTTGTTCTCATGCAATTTTGATTTTTGTAATAATTTATTAGTATAATCTCTTCCAAATGTCCAGAAGATACAGAGAAAGACAGTGACATCCTCTATGACTCACATAAATTACTGTCTATGAAATAGTCATTCATGTTTTCCCTCTGTTTCAACACATAGGAGCGGGTTCAGAGGACTGTCTTGCCTGAAAACTGGAAGGATGGGCAAGTTCTGCTCACTACTGAGAGACATCTGCTTATGGATTTAGATGCTATCATGGTGTATTTTGCCCTCACCTTTTTTTTCTGTGCTTATTCCTTTATCAGTACTTCAAATATGTCAGTGTTATCAGTACTTCAAATATATCAATGGAAGACAAAGTTGCTTGTCAAGAAGACTAAACGAGCAGCAGGAAGCCAATAAAAGTTTCTTACTATCACACTTTGTTTCATCCAGGAATAAAGTCTGAACACCCAATATCCCAGTTTGTTTACTGTAAGGGTAACAGGTTTGCAGCTATGGATCTTCAAAAGGCACATGCAGTTCCTAAAGTGTTCACAGCTTGCAAGTAAGGAGATAGATTAATGAAGAATCACAGAATCATAGTGTTCGCCTGAGTTTTAGTCTTGGTTTTCTTAGAGAGGTTTGGGTTTCGGTTTGTTGGCGTTTTTGCTAATGACTTTTTCATATTATGAAATCTCAAAAGCTCAGAAAGCTTTTGGTTCAGCCTGGAGAAGAGAAGGCTCTGAGGAGACCTTATTGTACTGCTTAAAGGGAGTCTATAAGAAAGATTGTGAGGGACTTTTTAGCAAGGGAGGTTGTGACAGGACAAGCAGTGATGGTTTTAAACTAAAGAGGGTAGGTTTAGACTAGATACAATGAAGAAGTTCCCTAGCATGAGAGTGGTGCAACAATGGAATAGGTTGCTCATAGAGGTGGTGGAAGCTCCATCCCCTGCGAGATTCAAATTCAAGCTGGATGAGGCTCTGAGCAATCGGCTCTGGTCAAAGATGTCCCTGTTCACTGCAGTGAGTTGAGCTAGATGATCTTTAAAGGTCCCAAAACACTCAATTATTTCAATTCTATAATATCGAAGGGTGGAATGAAAAAAAAACTGCATTGTTCATGATACATTCTAGGAGAAAAGGAAAGCCATGCCTCTGAGAAAAAATGAAATGCATTTACAGTCTATGTGCCCTAGCTTTTCAGGGGGAGAAATACGAATTGGAACCGAAGCAAACATCTTCCAGGAGACTAAACAACAACTGGTAAAAAGCAAGCAAATCACACTAAAATAGTGTAAATAATCCTGAAATTATAATTCACTAAATAATTCAACTAAGTATAAATTTATTCTGGAATATATAAATGTAACTACTGGCTTTGGTTTCTTGCATCTGGCTAATTTATTATTTTGAAAACTGAAATTAAAAGATAAAATTTGTAATCCAGTATGTAGAGAGTAAGTTCTTTGCCTCTGTTTGCCTATTTTAATTAGGTAATAGATGTATAGAGGTTTCCCTATTTTAATTAGGTAATAGATGTATAGAGGTTTGCCTATTTTAATTAGGTAATAGATGTACAGAGGTTATAACCATGATACATTTTTTTCGAAAGCCAAAAAACCCAAAGCCATGAAATGTGAGTTGAATCTTTAAATCCATTAAAATCTAACAGAATGACATCTGTCATCTTGTAGATTATGTAAAGTGCTTATGTTTTATTAAACCAGCTAATTTTTATCTTGGTTACTATATTCAGGTTTGTCAGGTTCATCAGTCTATTAAACTACTTGCTTGAGAGATGTCTAACACAGAAGTTCATCTCCTCAGGAGGAGTTACATCGCCATCAGTGAGCCCCAATTATAGGTAGAGCTAAATGACCAAATCATCAAGTAGCAGATAAAGAGACAAGAAAGAAAAGAAAAATCTAAGTGATAACACTGCAGTTAAGTTTACACAGACCATTCAGTGTCACCTGTTTCAGGTTGCCTTCCACAGGCCCCCACAAATTCCTCTGTAAGTATGAACACTTTCTTGTTCATTTAAATCCCTTATGATTTGGCAGTTATGTTGTGTATTTACTCCTCTGGCAGTGATAACACCATCATTAAACACACAAGCATCTGAAAATACAAGAAGGAATTTGAAAATTTGTTTTCCTCCAATGCACTGACCATTCAAGCCTTTCAAGAAAAATGTTAACTGCATTCTTCGGGAACACGTACAACAGTTACTTCATAGATAGAAAATACGTATTATTCTCTTCTTTTAACTGTTACTTTGGTGTCTACCTTTACTCCAAATACTCTACAAAAAAAACTCCCAAACTTTTATTAAAAAGTAAATTCAGAATAAAAACCATCCCACTTAAATTTTAAAGGAGGAAAGCACCTATTTATAACCTCTGGAGGTTGTTACGCATTTTAACTCAAAAATGTTTGAGAATCAATTTTTATGGGACTATTAGTCAACGTTCTTGCCTCTGAAAATGTAACAACAAAAAACCAGAGAAGATTACATAAAATTCTATGTACAGCTATCTCTCTTTTTTTGCTGTATCTTTTCTAGATTGTGATCAAACAGCCTATCAGACACGCACTTCTGGGATTTGTATTGGCCTCTTACAAACGTAACAGCTGTCAGAAATTTGTGCACTGTTGAGCTGTTTTATTATTACTAGATTCCTGCAGACTTTTGGTAAGAGTTAATGCCGTTTTCAAGAGGTTATTTTCTTCCAATATTTTAGGTATCTAAGTGAGACACATGCAGCATTTATGATTTCATAACACTCATTATAGTTCTGCACTGAAAGGCTGCGAACATCTTCATATGGATAACTGCATTAGGATACAGCAAAAAGTGCAAAGACGTGTTCGCATGTGATCCTGCTGGAACGCTGAAACATACATCTAATCGGTGCATATGATCAAGCTCCCTGTCCCTATGTTTAATCAGGTTGTTTTGGACTAGGGGCACAATCACTTAGCCTTGCCTGTATAAAGAGACATAAGGGTTGCATGAACAGTGAGTGGGGATAAGTCAGTCTTAGTTGGAGCTACCCAAAGCACTTTTGAAAATGATAGCGTGCCAACACAAAATTGGTTTACAGTGAATTCTTCCCTGCCAGCTACAGGCATAGACCAGTTCAAGGAGAAACTAGCTGGAGCAGTATTGTAATAATAATAAAGGTTAGGATGAGACCTCAAGAGCACCATCATAAATACTCTTCTTCACCAGTTCTGTAATGTAGAGTCATTCAGAGATACTAATTTCTTTCACAGAATTAAGATAGACTCATAAAATCATAGAATACTTTGGCTTGGAAGACACCTTTGCAAGTCATCCAGTTCAAATGCCAAATAGCTATGACAGCAATGTTCTTGGACATTAATCCTGCTTTTCTACAGCATCTTAGTTGCATTATAACCAGACTGTTTAATGTTGCTGCCTTTTTACAATGCCTCTTTTACCTAGACTTTGCTGCTTAACAGTGGCTAGTTCTGTAGCTTCCTCAATTGCAAGTCTGGTGACTGCCTTACAGCAATCCTTTCTCTCAAAACTCAACTCCAAACAAACTCAGACACTACTTAGTGCTCTCTAAAGGCTGGGGAGCTACTCTGCCTCTTATAAAGAACTGTTTCTGGGGAGAGCCAGAGAAAACCCATAGCCCAAAGCTGCCACACCTGAATGGGGTGAGCCTACAGAGGAAGCAGGACAGGCACAAGAGGCCACAGCTCGGGGTGAGGTACAGGGACAGGGCAGTAAGCATTTAGTAACAGAGCTAAGTCACTCATTTAGTGTTTGCACATGAACTGACACGTAGAGAAAATTCTGCTGTCCCACTGAACAACCACAGGCTGGGCACAAAGCCAGTTGAGGACAGATCACTGCCATAAACATGAAAGCTATTTAACAATCCCCAAAGACAATATTATTTTACCTCATCCTAAGAAAATTGAGTTTCATTATACTCCCGAGACATCTTTGGCTGATCCTGGCTGATCCCAGCTGTACTAACTGATCTCAAACAGATTTATCCCACTTTAATTCAAGCACTTCATTATGACATATCATTTGAAGGTAGACTGACCCCACTATATTCCCTCTGTGATCAATGGAAACAGAAAAATAGGCTAAAATTGACTTCTGGAATTAATGTTATCTTTATCGACTGCAAAGTCAGTCTGACCCTGAGTTAGACACCTTCATCATATGTCTGAAGCTAAGGGTAGTGAATCAATCCTCTGCAACTTCAGATACCAGATTTGACTAAGACTATAGTCTTACAATCTTAACATTTATCCATGATAGTTGCAGTGTCAGTGCTGTATGGAACAAAGTGTAGGGTTTACTGCATTAGTTGATTTGCTGCTGCAGAGTAGGAGAGTTTTATAAAGGTCATTTCATTAATTCCCAGCACTTCAGGGAAACTCACAGAGTGGGTTTTAATTCACATGTACCTCTATCTTCTGAGTGCCTGCCATCAAAACCACATTTAGAAGCTCACAGTCATTCTGAAGGAAAAGTACTTCCTGAAACCTTGTTTCTGCCCTTCCCTGAGGAATCTTCTTCCCCTTAGATATTTTATACTGTATTTGTATTCACAGCTTTTGCTACACACCTGGCAGAATGAATATCGTCACAATTCTTTTTTGCATTGGTGGAACTGTGAGCAGAAAGTGCTTTTCAGGCTGGTTAAGAAAACCATCACTTCTATTTGCTTTAGTGTGGGGCATACGACTCCTCTACATCCGAGACTTATAATACACAAAGTAAACAGATTATAAAGAAAACCTGTTGGGGTGGCATAAAATACAAGGCACAACAAATTACACCAACTGGTTCAAATCCAAGCACTGACATTTTGTATAGTAGTTATTCCATTCATTTGTTAGCACTGCAGTGCAAAGGAACCTGATTATCCACAAAGTCGCATTAAATAAATCTTTTTTTTTCATTCCCTGCCAGTCCTCTGGTTGCCCAACATGAGCACTAGAGGCTTGCAGAACAAGGATCATAATTCTTAAAGACAAAGTCAAATGTTGTACTTTAGATAGTTGAGATACTGATGCATACATCCTTTTGGCAGAACTATAACCTTCTGAGGAAAGTTAAACGTTACCAAAAGAAGAGTAAATAATTATATTAATTCAGGAAATCTGGCTTGTCCAATCACTGACAGCAATTTATTACTCTTCTTTTAGAAATGGGTTGCTCAAATGGTATGAAGAATACATGCCATCAATCATGAGTAAAGGCAACATATGCCTGGGGCAGAATTTGACTGAAAGGTAAGAGGAAAGGCAATGAGCTTATCTCGTGTTTTCTCGCCATTCAGAGAACTGCTTCTAAAAGGCTTGCTTCATCCTAAGCCGAAGCAATTGCAAATATAATACACAAAGTTAATGAAGTTTTATCATACAAATAATCTAGAAGGCTAGCTGATAAGAATGAGTCTACATTGATCTTTTTAAGTAGAATATCAATTTCGTGATCTCCAGTGATCAGATCTTTTGTTCTTTATCTTAGACAGAAATTTGCAGCAACACAGTGCTGAATTCGGCTCCCAGTTTAAGATACCACTACAAGGAAAAACAGCTTCAGTGAGTTAACTCTGATTCAAGCCCATTTTCTCTGGAGCTTCCAATCCAAGTATCACCTTCTTCAGATCATGAAGAATTTCTAGATCTTTTTTAGCAGTGCACACATATTCTAATAACACTAACTATAGGGGGAAAGCAGATAAATGACCCTGACATTGCCATTAGAAAATTAGATGTACAAAGAATAATTTTTCATGTAACACAAAAAGAGGACATGATGCTAGTTTAATTTGTGGATAACCAATAAATACATTCTTTCCATCTATAGCCTAGACACAAACTATTGAAAGATAGAATTCTGCGGCAAGAAGAAATTCTTTTCCGAAGTGCTGTGGTCAGTTATCAGAAGTAGTACACAGTTTACGGAAATAATATATAAATAGGAAGCGGGTTTGCATTATTACTCTCCCATAATTAAAAATTCATGTGATAGCTCGGCAGTGAGACTTCTAGTATATTGGAACAATAAATTCAACTGTTTCAGGTATCGATCACTAAAGTCTAAGAGAATGCTTGCTATCTTATGAGTTATAAAAGCACTAAGACCAGTCATGCTGTCTTACCCCAAAATACATTCAGAAAAGTTGCTGTTAGACTTCAGTTCAAAAGCCAGTGATTATAATAATAGGAACTTTTTTCTTCACAGTGTTTGTCAAAACACATTTATGTCTGGAAATAGATGGCTAATATTTATTCTGAAGCTATTCAGAGTAATCTGCTGAATTTGTACTGGCATAGTTCCAGAAACCATGCTTAAGTTTCATCACAGATACATTTTTCCTAAGAAGAATTATAATATTTTTAGTGATGATACCTAAGGCAAAAGTGGTAACAGTACTGATCACAACTATCTAAATGTGCTCAAAAAAAATCTAGTTTGCTAAAAAAGACTCAACACGTTTAACAGATGCTTCATACTCCACGCTCTCAGTTCAGTGCGACGCATAAGTCACACATTAAAAATTTCCTTATTATCATATTAAAGAAAAAAGATTGCAGTGAGCTGTACCTATGTGTGCATTAGAAATTGGCAAATTATTAAGTGTGGTGGGTTCAAGACCACAATCAAAGATACGGGGAAAGAAAACAAAGCAGTCAGGTCTCAATGAGATCTCAGATAAATTTGCCAGACAATGGATAGCTTAGGAGAACTGGAAAAGGGTTTATTAACTCTATAACTGTGTAGAGAGAAGAAGAAAAGGTTAAGCAAGTTAGTGCACACAAATTAGAGGCTGTGTCACAAATGCCATCATCATCATTCTGAGAAAAATACAACGGGAGATCACTATCATATCAGTCCTTGGGGTTTTTTTTCTCACATCAGAGATCTGCAGGAAAAGAGCATGTCAGTCATGTAGAGACGAGTACCACCCCCCTCTCTATTATTCATGCATCACCCCTGTCTGCGGTACAGCAGCACCCTAAGCTGTTTGCAGACTGGTGAGTTCTTCAGTTCTTCAGCGTAGCTTCTCCAGCTCAACGCTCTCGGCCTGATTCCTCAGTGCCTGAACTGCATCCCTCAGTGCAGGAGACCTGCTTTCAAACAAATATCCCAGACTCTGTC
>JAOXOE010031923.1:0-11490 GCA_028565055.1 Phoeniculus purpureus
TTGTCCTGTCACTGGGTGCCCCTGAGCAGAGCCTGGCTCCATCCTCCTGACACCCATCCTTCACATATTGATCAACACTCATGGGGTCACCCCTCAGTCTCCTTTATTCCCAGCTCAGGAGCCCCAGCTCCCTCAGCCTTTCCTCAGCAGGGAGATGCTCCCTTCCCTCCATCACCTCTGTGGCTCTGCGCTGGGCTCTCTCCGGCAGCTCTGGGTCCTTCTGGAGCTGAGGGGCCCAGCACTGGACACAAGATTCCAGCTGTGGTCTCACCAGGGCAGAATAAAAAGGGAGAAGAACCTCTCTCGATCTGCCAACCACCTCCTTCTGATCCACCCCAGGGTGCTATTTACCCTCGTGGCCACCAGAGGGCGACACTGCTGGCTCCTGCCCACACAGCTGGCACCCCCAGGTCCCTTCTCCTGCGCTGCTCCCCAGCAGGTCAGTCCCCAGCCTACCCGGGTCCCTGGGGTTGTTCTTGCCCAGCTGCCAGACTCTCCACTGCCCTGGTTACTAAGCACTGTTTCATTTTACAAAGTCTTTGAGGAAGCAGTGAGGGGACTTCCCTTTCGTATTCTGGAGACTACTGTCTGTTGGGTGACTGGATCTAGGGGATCCTGCTGTGGCAAGAGGATGGGGCTGGGTGATCTCTCGAGGTCCCTTCCAATCACTGATGATTCTGTGTATTAATTCATTAGCTGATGCTTATCTGGGTTCTGACACCCTGCAGCTCCCTGTTGCTGACACGCACCCGCCTCATTAATATTTCTGACAACGCGACTGGTTTTATGTCTTTCTGTTCACTGATGAGTTCTGTTAGGTGGTGGTACAATGTTTGTGGCAAGAAGCATTTGGCAGCGACGATCCTGGGTCGTTTTCATGGCTCTGCTAATGACCACTGCTTTGATTAATACCCTAACTTCTTTATGGGTGCCTATAAAAGCTCCAAGTCGAACGGCCCGTGGGTGAGCTTTGCATCAGCAGAGATTCGGAGTAAAATGTGACTCCTGGGATCATTCAGGCTGGTAATGGGTCTAGTTAATCACATCTATTAATATCATTAGGTTGTTAATGACTAGTTAGTAATCAGTTAGTGCCATCCATTCAAGCAGATTATGGTACTGGTTTCGTAATGACATCCCAGTAGGTAGGATCCTGTGCGAGTAGACCCACTGAATTTAATAGTGTCCTTCACTGGCACGAGGGTTCATCTACAGTCTTACTGCGCCGTTACACGATAAAGACACGGCTGACGCAGAAGTGAAGGAAGGCGAGTCTTTGAGATTCACAGAGAGGAGAAATATTCTTGCCAGTGAGGGTGCCAGAGCCCTGGTAGGGGCTGCCCAGGGGGGTTGTGGAGACTCCTTCTCTGGAGATGTTTAAAACTCACCTGGACTGTTCCTGTGCGACTAAAGAGCTGCTGGAGGGTGTCCAGCATAGACCAATGAAGATGATGAAGGAAGTGAGACACCTCCCTTATAAGGAGAGGCTGAGGGAGCTGGGGCTGTTGAGTTGGAGGAGACTCAGGGGTGACCTCATTAATGTCTATAAATATGTGAGGGGTGGGTGTCAGGAGGATGGAGCCAGTCACTGCCCAATGTCATCTGGTGATAGGACAAGTGGCAGTGGGTGTGAGCTGGAGCAGAGGAGGTTCCACATCAATATGAGAAGGAACTTCTTCCCAGTGAGGGTGTCAGAGCCCTGGCTGGGGCTGCCCAGGCAGGCTGCAGAGTCTCCTTCTCTGGAGACATTTCAAACCCTCCTGGCCATGTTTCTGTGTGACTGGATCTAGGGGATCCTGCTGTGGCAGGGGGACTGGGGGCTGGATGATCTCTCAAGGTCCCTTCCAATCCCTAATGACTGGATCTAGGGGATCCTGTTGTGGCAGGGGGATGGAACTGGATGATCTTTTGGGGTTCCTTTGAATCCCTAATGACTGGATCTAGGGGAGCCTGCTGTGGCAGGGGGATAGGACTGGGTGATCTCTTGAGGTCCCTTCCAATCCCTGGAGCTCTGTAACTGTGTGATTCTGTGAGTTGCTTGTTGCAGCTGATCAGCCCCGTGCAGCAGTCCTGAGCAGCTCTGTGGTGGGATTGCTTTGCTCTAGTTCATTTTTAGGGTGTTTCCTACCCAAGTTTGAGTAACTGTTGGCTTCCCGCACTCTAACTTTGTAAAGGCTCTAATGCCCTGGAAGGCGAGGACACTCTTTGCAGGGTAGTGTTTGTAAAGTGAGCGGTATTTGCTGCCCAAATGCTTCAGCAATATTTGTACAAAGTGCAAAGTCAACGATGCAGCAGCTCGTTGAAATCAATAGGAGCCTTTCCATTAAATCCAACGGCTTTGGTCCAAGTTGTTTGCAATTATAGGCTGACATTTTGAAAGGTGCCTAAGGGACCTGGAAGCCTAATGCTCATTAAAATGAACTGGGCATCTGGCTTGACTGGGGCACTTTGGAACCGGCTACGGTGGTGTGTGTAAATGAGCGACCTGTTGGTGAGACCTAGTTAGCTGCGTGAGAGCTGCACGGAGTCTGTGAGCCTGTGTGCCTCTTCTTCCACATCAGAGAAAGGTGCTGGAGCTGTTAGTACTCGATACTGGGCCTTTTGCTACGGAAAAGGATTATCCAGTTCAGAGTTTCAAACCCACCTGGACTGTCCCTGTGCGACTGGATCTAGGGGATGCTGTTGTGGCCGGGGGACTGGACTGGGAGATCTCTTGAGGTCCCTTCCCATCCCTAATGACTGGATCTAGGGGATGCTGCTGTGGCAGGGGGATTGGACTGGGTGATCTTTCGAGGTCCCTTCCAGTCCCTAATGGTCTGTGATGCCATAGTCAAGACCAAGACTGTGTTGGCCTCTGTGTTGGCCACCAAGAAGAACCTTTTGCTCCGCTGCTAAAAGTCCACACAGCAGATGCTGAGTGGTGGGGGACACAGGACAGACCAGACCTTGATATTATGGATGGACCCCTCTGTTGTCAGAGGGACATCCGGGAGGGCAGGAGAAGCTCTGGAGGGGCCTTAACAGCCCTGATGTGCTGCACCTGGGCCCTGATGGGCTGCACCTGCACACTGAGTGACCACTGCCAGCCCCGGTGTGTCTCAGTTTAAAAGCAGCCCATCTGCAGGGAGAGAGGTCTGAGTCTGATGGTGAGTGTTCTTTGTGGTGTCTCCCTGATTCTGAAGGCCCCACGAGTAGCCAGAGCTTCCAGTGACAACAGGACAGAGTGGATCAGGGTGAGGGATTGGCTTTTGCTTTTCTTGAGGGGTTCTTTTCCGGGGTGGGCTCTGCCTGGCTATTGCAGGCTGTGGGCTGGGGTTCATCTCTCTGTTGCTGAATCTCTGGGTCAGTCTCCTTTGTGCTGCACCCACTGTGAGCAGGTCCAAGGTTTCATTTGCTGTTCCTGGCTGTGCTGTTCTAGGTGTCTTCTAGAAGCAGCTGTACAAGTTGTGTTTCCTTGCAACCCTGCTGAGAGCCCAGCTGGGATCTAGTGTCCAGTTCTGGGCCTCTCAGCTCCAGAAAGACATGGAGCTGCTGGAGAGAGCCCAGTGCAGAGACACAAAGATGATGGAGGGATGGGAGCATCTCCCTGCTGAGGAAAGGCTGAGGGAGCTGGGAGAAAAGGAGCCTGAGGGGTGACCCCATGAATGCTGATCAGTATGTGAAGGATGGGTGTCAGGAGGATGGAGCGAGGCTCTGCTCAGTGTGTAATGATACACAAGGGGCAGTGGGTGTGAGCTGGAGCAGAGGAATGTGGGTATGAGAAGGACCTTCTTCATTATGAGGGTGAAAGAGCCCTGGAAGGGGCTGCCCAGGGGGGTTGTGGATTCTCCTTCTCTGGGGATGTTCAAAACCTGCCTGGACATGATCCTGTGCGACTGGATCTAGGGGATCCTGCTGTGGCAGGGGGGTTAACTGGGTCATCTGTTGAGGTCCCTTCCAGTCCCTAATGCCTGGATCTAGGGGATCCTGCTGTGGCAGGGGGGTTGGACTGGATGATTTTTTGAGGTCACTTCCAGTCCCTAATGTCCTGTGAGTCTGTGGCTATGACCAGTATGAAAGCTGGGGCAAGGATGGAACGAAGCCTGTAAAGGTTTACAATCTGGGGAACCTGCAGCAGTCTGTAGATCAGATGACAGAGGAAGTCACACGGAAGGAGTTCAGCGGTGCCTTGCCCTGCGAAGGTCTGCATCTGTCTTTGCCTCTCTCCTCCGAGCACATGCTCTGTGTGGGTTGCACCACCCGAGCACGCACAGGGCTGAGCCCAGACATTGCACAGCCCTTCTACCGTTTCAGAAGTCTGGGTGAATCCTGCTCGTGCGCAGTCCCTCTGATCCCATTTGCACTGTGAGCACTGGGCTTGGGCTCGACAGCCACCAGCACGTGAATGTTGAGCTAATTGGTGTTTCTAAGTGTTAGTGGTTTGCAAATCCAGTGCAAGGGCACCTCGTGTCTCTTCATGCTTCCTCATTTTCTCTGCTGTCTCTGAGAAGATGTTTGATTAGATCCTGTGGGTGAGTGCTTGTGGAGACTGGTTGGGTTTTAATCCATGTTGGTGCCCAGCACTGACACTAACTGGCAGATTTGCTTATTGATGGGTTATCCTTAAAGGAAAAAACACCAGGGATGTTCAGAAGGCGGAACAGGAGCCTTTCTTGTTCTGTTTTCTAGTCACTTCTCTCAACAACCCCTTATAAATATGTGACCGTTATTGGAGTGACTATTAGGCTGTTGAAAAGGAAAGTCTCGATTCTGAGCTCTTGGGCCCCTCAGCTCCAGAAGGACACAGAGCTGCTGGAGAGAGCTCAGCACAGAGCCACAGAGATGATGAAGGGAGGGGAGCATCTCCCTGCTGAGGACAGGCTGAAGGAGCTGGGAGAAAAGGAGCCTGAGGGGTGACCCCATGGATGTTGATCACTATGGGAAGGGTGGGTGTCAGGTGGATGGAGCCAGGCTCTGCTCAGGGGCATCTAATGATAAGACAAGGGGCAGCAGGTGTGAGCTGGAACAGAGGAGGTTCCACATCAACGTGAGAAGGAACTTCTTGGCAGTGAGGGTGTCAGAGCCCTGGCAGGGGCTGCCCAGGGAGGTCTGGAGTCTCCTTCTCTGTAGACATTTCAAACCCTCCTGGCCATGTTCCTGTGTAACTGGACCTAGGGGATCCTGCTGTGGCAAGGGGACTGGACTGGGTGATCTTTGGAGGTCCCTTCCCATCCCTAATGTTCTGTGATTAACCAGTCTCGGTGTTGGCTGTCTCTGCCATTCGCTGTAGAAGGGAGGAGTGTGAAGGGCTCCCTGCCCGTATCAAGAGATCTGCAGGTGGACTAAGGTAGAAAGTTCAGTGCCTAGAGCCCTGCTGCCATGACAAGACACGGCTGTGGGCAAGGAGAACCTCACTGATGCACAGTGGAAGTGCCTTACATGAGATGAAAAACAGCTCTAAGCTCATGTGAAGAGAAAGACCCGAAGTCAAGCGTGTTAGGTGGTCAATACGAAGGTTTGTGTCTAGATCATCAGTCTTCCCCTCTTCACAGAATCCCAGAGCATTAGGGATCAGAACGTGAAACAGGCCAGTCGCTTTGTTGCTGCTGTTTTCAGACAGATAAAACGAAGCTCAAATACAGTGTTCTGAATAAAACACCTCGTCTCAAACCCATCTTGGAGCAAGTAACACCATGGAGGACATCCTGACGTGACCATCTGTCACTGCTCTGGGTTGCTGTAGGAGGTCGACCAAGGAAGCCATCTATGGCTCCATATAAATTGCAAGTCCAGGATGGTCTTTCCACAACCAAGATAAGACCAGTCTGATGGAATTCACCGACAGGCAGTATTGGAAATACAGTTGAAGCCTCACTTTATGTGAAGGTCCAAAAATCCGATCTCAGATCGATGGGGTAATAAAACAGGAGGAAGTAGCTGATGAGAACTGACTTGGTTCCAAGGCAGGGATTCATTGTCGTAAACGTTTCTCTTCTGTCTACACCTGTCATCCGTTTTTAAAAGCAGCAAGCTGTTTAAATATGGATTTGACTGTTCCTACACCTCACTGCAGCTGTGCTGAAGGAGGAGTCCAGTGCGTCTTGCTGAGCTCAGAGTTGTGGCTAATGGGTGAGAAGGGCAAGTTTAGCCCACGTAGCTGCTGTGCACAGACCCACGTGGCAGCAAAGCAGCTGGGCTTTCTCTGGCTGGCACTTCTGTCTTCCACTTGTGTCTTCAGGCTTGAGCTCACCTGGGGTTTTCTAGCGACGGGTGCATGATTCAAACTCCAAGGTACAACGGTGCTGCAGTCTGAGGGCAGAAGGCAGATACCTGTGAGGTGGAGTAGACGGCAGCTGGAGCTCCGCGGGCAAGGCTGAGACTTGCTAGAGCCTAAGCACAGCTGGAGTCTTGCGAGGCACGGCAGGAGTGCCGGCTCTTTGGCCCTTAATGAGAACCAAGAAGCTCCCGGTGCAATGGGCTCGAAGACCCTGCCATGTGGAGATCCCCCTGCAGTGTCAGGCTGAGCTGCTAGTGGTTATTTTTCTTCTGACAAAGGGCTTTGAGGAGGGGGGAAAAGGGGCTCTGAAGGAGAGGAAACCGAAGGGCTGAAGGGGGCAGTGTGAGAAGGCTTTTAGCCTCTTCCTCCTTGGCCATTGCTGAAGGAAGCCTGGCCAAGTCAAAGACAGCCAGTCCCAGCAAACACACTCGGGTCCCAATTTGATCCCCAAGCTTTGCACAGCCTCAGTAAGAGATTATCAGAGATGCAGCGCTAAACTGTTCTTGCTGCGGCGTGTCTAAGGATCTCAACGCATTTACTCAAGCAAACACCAAGCTTAACGCGCGTATGTGCAAGAGGAGCCCCTTGGCAGCTCTCGAAGTCCTTGTTGCCAGTCACAGCAGGGCAATGAGCATGGCAGTGGAGATGCTGGTCAGTGGCTTCACCTAAGTGTTTAGGGATTTGGCTCTCTACCAGCTGCATTTCTAATTGTAAAGCGATCTGGAATCATTAGGGTTGGGGTTAGTTGGCCTCGGCATCCTAAACAACGCAGCCGACAGGACTCACCACTGCAAGAGCTAGTGGCAACAACCCTCCAGTCTCTCTAGTCGTGGTCTAGACAAGGGTAGTCAATGGAGAGCTTGGCTGAGCCGCATGTACCAGGCAGCTGGTGTAATGCTGCGTGGACACGCTCCGCCGCGGCAGAACACACAGTGAGGGGCTTGTGTTCTTAGTTCTTACTTTGAAGATCAATCAGGTTGCCGGGCAACCAAAAAGATTGAGCTATAACTATTAGTGCTTGGGAAGGCTTGTAATTTCATTCTTCCACTCGTGCTGGCCATCGGAGATAGGAAAAACTTCACTGCTGGCTCTGAACGAAGTTCATGCAGGACAAGCGAACAATCGGTTAGACATCTCTTCCTTACTCTTTCTGACCTGTTTCTCACTAAACTTCAGTGTTCTACGTGACGGTCCCTCTCTCCAAGTCTTGTGTAACCATCGGTCGTTCAAAATTCACCTTTTTCCCAGCGTGGAACGAGCTGACAAATGAAATAAGAAAACACCAGCAGGAATTCATGTGATGCTGTGTGACATCAACCCTGGAGAGATGCTTAAGTGGTTAGGAAAGACATGGACTTTGTGTTGTTTCTCACATCTGGTGGGACACCTGCTGAAGCATCTCCTGAGGATTGACCTGTTGGAGAGCAGTGTAGGAGAAAGGGACATGGGGGTTCTGGTGGCCAGTGGGATGACCATGAGCCACAATGGCCAAGAAGGCCAACAGATGGCATCTCGGGTGGGGGGATCAGAAGATCAAGATTAGCAGATTGAGAGAGGTTCTTCTCCCCCTCTACTCTGGTCTCACCACATCTGGAATATTGCGTTCGGCTGTGGGCCCCTCAGTTCTAGAAGGACATGGAGCTGCTGGAGAGAGTCTAGTGCAGAGCCACAGAGATGAGGGAGGGAGGGGAGCATCTCCCTGATGATTCCAAAGCTGAAAGCACAAGATTAGAACAAAACCAATAGACTTTTATTGCGGTTCCGGGTGCATAAAATAGCATCCACAGAGAAATCTCAATCACAACTCGGCATCTGACCTTAAGGCAAATCAACACCTCTTCACTTTTGTCTTAAAGCCAGGAATCATTCCTTTGACACTTTGATCTTCTTAAATAATTGAAACCCCAGTCGCCTCTTTAAACAACAACAAGAAGAACATCTTGAAACTCGGTGGCTTTGGGGAGAGTCAGTTGGGCATGAAACTTTCAGAAAGGTCTGGGAGGCAAAGCTCTGTAATGTTCAGTGTTCCCCAAATGTCACAGGCTGTAGGAAATATTTTATGAACTTGCAGCTCGAGTTCAGGTTTAGTGACTCCTTTTCTCCATGAATAATTCCCTTGTTTTCCAGGGTCCTTGAGGTACAAAACATGTTGTCTACCCAGGGAAGCTCATGTTGCGCTAACAGTGAAGAATAGCAGTGGAAGAACTTTTTGTGCTGGTGCTGTTCTTCCCAGGGACATAAATAATCCCAGGCTCCTCACCAGTTACCTTAGAGATGAACCAGCCGTTAAACCATCGGGAAAATTAATTAGCCTCTTGTAGGAGTAAAGTGCTGGAGGAAAATGCACCACAGGATCTGCAGTGGAGGGACAAGAGCCCTGTCTGCTGCGTTAAGAGAAATGAGACTATTCTGTCCCAACTGGTTGGGATGGGACTGGATGATCTTTTGGGGTCCCTTCCAATCCCTAGTGACTGGATCTAGGGGATCCTGCCATGGCAGGGGGGTTGGACCAGATGACCTTTTGGGGTCCCAGGTCCCTTCCAATCCCTAATGCTCTGTGATTGTCCTTGCTGCTTGTTTAATTCATGGGGTTGTCTTCCTGCAGACACCTGCCATGGAAACACAAGTGCCCCAGGTAACACACTTGCATCCTGAATTCCTTCAGATTCCTCGGAGCCGTTACCGAAGTCTGTTTCTTTAGGAAAAAGAATCAGTCAATAGAACTCCTCCTACCTCCGTGAAGACCAGATACCTTAAAAAGGCTCAAGTTTTTATTTCATACCAACATGTAAAGAGCAGAGTGTTCTAACTCAGCTTTGCAGTGCTGCTACCTTCAAGTAACCCAGATCAATGCACAGGTGATAGGAGCAGTAGGTGTTGACAGAATCCCAGAGCATTAGGAGTCTTCCTTTTATTGTGGTTCCCTTAAAATGAGAACATTAATCACTTTCTGAGAGTCCAAAGCCCGTGAGGATTTACGAGGAGGCTGTTTTATTCCTCTGCCACATGGGCCAGCGACCACTGCTGTTCACTCTGCAGTGTTTAGAGGAAGGGCTTAGCAAGTCTGCAGGAGAGCCTTTAGCGTGCAGGCATGAGTGTGCCTTCACCAGCAGGAGAATGGGAAGGTGCTGCTACCTCCTGCTTGAACAAGGAAGGGGGGTCCATTCACCCACCTTAACCCTGTATTTTCAGTAATCGAACCAGATCTCTGTGTTACGGAAAGTCCAGAGGCTCTTACAGAAGTGAAGTGGTAAATAGCAGTGTGATGTGTGCTGCTGCCGGAGCTGGTGTCAGAGCAGGATGTTTGGGGTTGTTGATGGCTCAATTTCTTTGTGAGAGATTGAGTTTAAGGCAGATTACAAGTGTCTGACAGTCAGGAATCACACAGTCACAGAGCATCAGATTGGAAGGGACCTCCAGAGATCACCCAGTCCCATCCCCCTGCCACAGCTGGATCCCCTAGATCCAGTCACACAGGATCATGGCCAGGTGGGTTTGAAACATCTCCAGAGAAGGAGACTCTACAAACCCCCTAGGCAGCCCCTGCCAGGGCTCTGGCACCCTCACCATGAAGAAGGTCCTTCTCACACTGATGTGGAACCTCCTGTGTTCCTACAGGCTTCTGCTGAATCAGTGACATGAAGTGTTAATTCTTTGAGGGCTTTGCTTTTATTTCAGTTCCTTGCCTGTTTCCCCCTCTCCGTAGAACAGCTGCAGCACTGTGTCTTCACCACTCCTGATTTAATTACTTCTCTCTTGTTTCACTTTCTCTTCTGGTCTGTTGTTGAAAAGAAAGGAGGTTGACACTCGCAGCAGTAGGAAAATAAACATCCACTGGAGAATTAACTCGAGTGGACCTTTCTCAGTAGCAACAGAAAACACACAGCATGACGACAAAGTATTGAAAGACAGTGAGAATTTCTTCTCATCCTGAAGAATATTGTGTAGATGAGTCATGACCCTTGAGAAAAGGACTTCTAGTTGTTTTCTCACAGAGCTGCTGTGAGTCATGGGTTGTTTCTTCTCTTGTTGATGTGCAGTTTTGCCTTCCTCGTAGACACTAGTGTAGATCATGGAACGTTAGCGATGATCCAAGGATCATCCAGCCCAGTCCCCCTGCCTCAGCAGGATCCCCTATAGATCCAGTCATCAGGGATTGGAAGGGACCCCGAGAGATCGCCCAGACCAATCCCCCTGCCTCAGCGGTCCCAACCTGATGTCTCAGAGCCATCCATGCTCGGGTGCCTAGGAGAATGACAACACTGGCATTCTAGTTCAGTGCTGGGTAAACACTTTCCTGCGGCCTGACTCCAGCACTTCATTGTCATGATAACAGCAGCGCTGCTGCTGCTCCTTTGAAAAGCCGTAAATGTGCTTAACAAGGTGTTTATGCTGGGAGTGCCGTGAGCTGGTGGGGATGGCCAAATGAAGCAGGCAAGTGTGTCCTCTAAAACTGCACTGGAGATGCTCATTCGGGCAGGTAGGGCGCATCTGGAGTAAATTCCAAGCCCCGTTTCCTCGGGTTTCATGCATTTTGAATCAACCGGTTTTAGTTGAATTTAAATGCAGACAATTATGTGGGAAATGAAGGTTCTGACAGCACAACTGTACGCTGAGCTTTGTTTGGAAGGGTAGAGTCACCTTAAACCCAGCATGAATATTTCATGCGTCTGAGATTCTCTCGTGTTCAGGGTGTAAGCGGCTTCAGCCGTGGAACAGCAGCTGCTCTGTGTTGATGTATGTACAATTAGGGCAACAGAGAGTAAAGTTCTGTATTAATTAATATCTATTAACACTGGGGTCGGCACAGTGGTGCTGTGTCCCCCTCTATCCAACAAACTGCTTTTTGTAATGAAATCAAGAAACAGGAGCCTGGCTTGTCCTCAATGTTTATGAGTAGGGAGGCATCGCTCGCTCCCTGTTAGTGCCTCCAAAATAGCTGCCACCAGTCTAGTTGTGGGTCACAGAGCATCAGGGGTCGGAAGGGACCTTGACAGATCATCCAGTCCCATCCCCTGCCAGAGCAGGATACCCTAGAGCCAGTCATGAGGGATGGGAAGGGACCTCCAAAGCTCATCCAGTTCCATCCCCCTGCCACAGCAGGATCCCCTAGATCCAGTCACACAGGAACATAGCCAGGAGGGTTTGAAACCCCTTCAGAGAAGGAGACTCCACAACCCCCCTGGGCAGCCCCTGCCAGGGCTCTGGCACCATCACTGGGAAGAAGGTCCTTC
>JAOXOE010031924.1:0-11490 GCA_028565055.1 Phoeniculus purpureus
GTGATCCTGCTGTGGCAGGGGGATTGGACTGGATGATCTTTCGAGGTCCCTTCCAATCCCTAATGATTCTATGATTCAGAGCTACAATTATAAATGATAACTAATATATAACATATAGTTATGCACAATTATCTTGTTATTATAATAATAGTATAAATTATTAAATATATTGTAAACTGGGTGACAAAAGATAGCCATTACAAGTTGAAGACTAAAATTCCCCTCCAATACACATCAGAGGTTAAAATATTACACACACTCTTCCTCATATGAATATTTTATACACCTTACTGCAGGTTTTAATGTACTATCATATATTTTTCAGTGTTATTCATAGAACACATTATGTCACAGAGCAGGGGCTGATTATTAATCTAGCGCATATGGAAGGCACAGAAAAGGTAATTTCACCTAACTTCTGTCACCTAAACTTTAGCTGCTGCATCCAAAGTAGTTGTCCCAAATTCTACCGCATGAAAATGGAAAACACTTCCAGAAAGTAATCCATCCCGTTTTAAGAGTCAAAGATTAAGTTCTGTGGCATCAAAATAGGGATTCTCAGTTTCAAATATTCTAGGGTACCTGAGGCTTCAAGGTGAGGGTGTCAGACACGACAAAAGAAACCCCTTTGGAGCTGTTGCTGAAAGCAACGTAAGGTTACTAAGATGTTTAAAATGTCACTAGATTAAATGATTTGGGAACTGAATCCATGCAGGTGTTAAATTCAAGCTAAATACACAAATTTCTTGGTGATTTAGGTAAGAGTATTGCCACTCACACTCACATACAAGTGTGAGTTTGCTAGCCATGTGGCAACACTGCAATTTTACAAACCACATTACCTGAAGAACAGTTGGTACATGCCCACCGCATATGTTGGCGTATATAATGCAGGTGCAGTAGCTATGCTGTCACAGGGATGTAATGAAGGTATAAGCAGTGACCTTTACACCAAGAATCACAGAACTGAATTAGAATCACAATTAGGGGTTGGAAGGGACAATTAGAAATTAGAATCACAATTAAGGGTTGGAAGGGACCTCAAAAGATCATCCGGTTCAATCCCTCTGACACAGTAGGATCCCCTAGATCCAACTCTTAGACTGTGAATCATAGAATAATTAGGGCTTGGAAGGGACTTCAAAAGATCCAGGTGGGTTTTAAACATCTAAATCACTTGGTGTCACCTCTTATTTCACTAGGCATCACAGAACATTAGGGGTTGGAAGGGACCTCGAAAGATCACCTAGTCCAATCCCCCCACTACAGCAGGATCACTTAGAGCAAGCCACACAGGGACATATCCAGGCAGGTCTTAAACGTCTCCAGAGAAGGAGACTACACAACCCCCCGGGCAGCCTGTTCAACATAGGTATTTTTCTGAGTCCCTGACTTGTGAGAATAGTTCTACTTAGCAAAACCATTAACTACATTCCAGGAACATGATTTTCACTCTCGTTGACTGTAACTGTACACTTACATTTAACAATTGCCAAGCTTTTTCTGAAGAAGACCTTAAAAGGATAAACACAGAAGAAATAGAAGATCACTGGGAAAAAAGTCTGGGGATAAGAAACCTAAAAAGTATTTTCTTCTCTCTCTAGATCAATCGTTTTCTTGGAAATACATAATGATGGGGATTGGACTAGATGATCTTTTGAGGTCCCTTCCAATCCCTAACGATTCTGTGATCTAACTACAGCGATGCTTCTCTTACAATGGAAATTTATTCTTAAATGATTTAGCAATGGCAGTGTATGATGAATAAATTATACATGAAGATTAAGTGAGGCAGCATTAGACTGTCAATTGCAACTTTTTTTTTCTTAACAGGATTAAGTCAGGGAAGCTCTAATGAGAGTTCTAACATTTGAAAAAGCTCCGAACAATCTAACAGCTCCAATGCATGAATCCAGTTTTACACAGACAGTTTTGCAGTTTCTCTCTGTATTTATAGCTGTGTTGTAACAAGAATTGATGTTATTTAACACAGAGTATGGAAGGAGCCCTTAAAAGAACAAAAGATGCTATTATTCTTAAGATACAAGGTCTAGACAAGCTCAATACATGTAGATTTTTTTGAAAGTCTAAAGTATTCTGTGCTAATTTTATCAACTACTCTTCCTCTTCATGTGCAAATGATGCCACATCAATATTTGAATATAGTTATAGGTGCCTACACTTAGTGAACTACTGGAGCTATCACTACTAACTAGCTGATTTAGTCATAGAATCATAGAAACATTAGGGACTAAAAGGGACCTCAAAAGATCATCCAGTCCAATCCCCCTGCCACAGCAGGACCACCTAGGTCAAGTCACACAGGAACATGTCCAGGTGGGTTTTAAACATCTCCAGTGAAGGAGACTCTACAACCCCCCTGGTCAGCCTGTTCCAGGGCTCTGTCACTCTCACTGTGAAGAAGTTCCTTCTGATATTTATATAGAACCTCCTCTGTTCCAGCTCACATCCATTGCCCCTTGCCCTATCACTAGATGACATTGAGAAGACCCTGGCTCCACCCTCCTGACAAACAATCGTCAAATATTTATAGACATTAATGAGGTCACCCCTCAGTCTCCTCCAAGCTAAAGAGACCCAGTTTCCTCAGCCTTTCCTCATAAAGGAGGTGCTCCACTTCCATCATCATCCTCATTGCTTTATGCTTCACTCCCTTCAGCAGCTCCACATCCCTCTTGCACTGAGGGGCCCAGAACTGGACACAATACTCCAGATGTGGTCTCACCAAGCAGAGTAGAGGGGGTGAAGAACCTCTCTCGATCTGCTAACCGCCTTCATTCTGATCCACCCCAGGATGCTGTTGGCCTTCTTGGCCACAAGGGGGCATTGCTGGCTCCTGGCCATGCCGCTGTCCACCAGGACCCCTAGTCCCTTTATCCTACACTGCTCTCTAACAGGTCAGTCCCCAACCTATACTGGTCCCTGGGGTTGTTCTTGCCCAGATGCCGGACTTTACACTGACCCTTGTTATACTTCGGTACATTTCTCTCTGCCCAGGTCCTACATACAGCTACCCTTTTAATTCAATAACTAGTCCGCCCTTGTAGCTTAGTCATTTAAAGGCCAAGCGAGTGATATGAAAGCTTCACTGGTAAACAGCTGATGCCAATCCCATTTCAGTTAAGGGGATATCCTGTGCGCAAGTGTGAACAACAGAAAGAGAAATAATTGCTTCTATTTTCTTTAATGGTTTCCTAAATCAATATGGCTCATTTGGTTACATAGTATCAGCCATCTTTCTTCAAACGATTCTAATTACTATGACCTGTCACACGACCAGCAGAGAGAACTCATCTCAGATCAATTTTTAACGATAGGTCCTTTTAACGATTGCTTTCCACGATGCACAGATTTTATTTGTTAAGTGCACACAGAAAATTTGTTCTGGTTTTCCTTTAAAAAAAAAACCTCCTCCACAAACAAATCAAATTACCCTTCAGATCAGATCAGAGAAAAGTAAAGACAGCACAAGAAATGGGGATTTTTAAAAATCATTTATAGTTGAAAGACATCAGAAATATAATTGAATCCCTCTCCTCTTGTTGTTTGGCGCGAGCATCCTAATACATTTGATTTTAGTCTCCATTTGCTTTGCCTGTGCATTAAACAACACTGAAGAAACACAGGGCAGACAGCACTTAATTCAGAGGACTGCTCAGTTCACGAAGCCATAAGCTCTGTCCCAGGTGATCTATCGTTTTTCATTTTTCCTACACATCTGGGAGGCATTAAGCAACTTTTCCTCTGAAGGGAACTTCTTTCCCTAACCAAAATAACTACTTTCCTTGTGTACTCTGTAGATAACAAGCCACTTAAAGAAGAGAATAAGCCAAGGAGCCTGAGTAATAGGGGTGCGACAAGCAGGTTATATGGGGGGGAAAAAGTCCATTGTAAAAATTCTACCTCTCAAATTTCCTCTGACCACAGGAATCCTGGACACAGACAGAGATTCTACTTTCTTTCTGAAGTACTGTATGGTTGAGAGTTTTGATCTTCTACTGCAAATTTTCACATCGTAATAGGATGCTAGAAAGTGCTGTGTGGTCTGTGATACAGAAGGCTGTATAACGTAGATGGTCTCCAGACCCTCTGTGGAACACTTACCTTTATTTCACAGGGTTTGAACTGGATTATTTCCAGGCCTTTTTCTCCATCCTATGACCCTACCATTTGACCTCCACAGGATAGCACGTAAGATCAGTTCTAAGGGTTATATGTTTTATCTCTAATACCCAGAAAATAGTCTTGTCCAAGTTTTCAGTCCTATCATTGCACCTGCACCAAGCTTCAGAGTAAAACTGCCAATTCAAAGGTTGAAGTTTTGATGAAGTGCTTGAACTGGAGCTGAATGTGAGGAAAGAACCCAGCACTGCTACTGAAGAATGTGAAATTCACAGAGTCACAAATGGTGTTGGAAGGGGCCTCTGGAGATCGTCTAGTCCAACCACCTGCAACAAAATGTGGATCACCTAGGGCAGGTCATATAGGAATGCACAGAGGCAGGGCTGAATATCTCCAGAGGATGAGACACCAGAACCTCTCTGGGCAGCCTGCTCCAGCGCTCCATCATCTTCACAGTAAATAAGTTTTTCCCGATGTTGAGGTGGAACCTGCTGTGCTCCAACCGGTTGCTCTTTGTTCATGACACCAATGAAGATGGACGTGTTCTGTGTGACTTGGAATTGGTCTAGGTGATCCTGCTGTGGCAGAAGGATTGGACTAGATGATCTTTCAAGGTCCCTTCCAATCTCTAATGATTCTATGATTCTATGAAGAGAGACAGGTGACTTCTTCTTGACACCCACCCTTCAGATACCTATTCTTTTCTCCAGATGAAACAGCCTCAGTCTCTCCTGTGTGTCCTCACAGGAGAGGTGTTCAAGTTACTTAATCATCCTTGTAGCCCTACATTGCCTACCTGCAGTAGTTCTCTGACTCTCTTGAACTGGGGAGCTGCTATCTCATTCAGAAGTGGGACCACTTTTTCTTCCTTCAAACACTGATATATTTGAAGAAGCCTTTCTTCTTGTTTCACTTCCTTTGCCAGACTTGGAGAAGAGGAGACTGGGGGGTGACCTTATTAATGTCTATAAATATTTGAAGGGTGGGTGTCAGGAGGATGCAGCCAGTCTCATCTAGTGATAGGATGAGGGGCAATGGGTATGAGCTGGAAAATAGGAGTTTCCATAGGAATGTGAGAAGGAACTTCTTCACAGTGAGGGTGACAGAGCACTGGAATAGACTGCCCAGGGGGGTTATGGAGTCTCCTTCACTGGAGATGGTTAAAATCCATCTGGCTGTGTTCTTGTGTGACTTGGTCTAGGTGATCCTGCTGTGGCAGGGGGATTGGAATAGATTATCTTTTGAGATACCTTCCAAATGATTCTATGATTCTATGACTTAATTCCTTGGCCTTCCTTGTTGCATACCCTGACAACATTTCTGCAATCCTCCCAAGTGATCAGACCTTTTTCCCACGTACTGCGACATTCTCCCTTCCAGTTTAGTTTTTCCATATGGTTCTTGTTCATTCTCTACTATATTATAGTATATTTTATATTCAAATGAATATAAATAGAATTTATTTATTCCTATTATTTCTAGGAATGAAAATTTGATTTTTTTTTTTAATTTAGAAGAATTTCAGGTCTAAAGAAAGATGAAGAGACAACTGTCAATGTTTCTTGAAAAGCATTTTTACAAGCAGACATAAAACCGTGCTGCTCTACATTTCATCGCTGAGTTCTGAACATGCAATTGATTATATAAAACATAATATTCCAGTTTATTACAAGGATTGTTGGACTAAGCTCCTGAGACGCCTCTTGTCATATTCTTTATATATGGGGTGAGCCTTCTCGGCAGCATCTATTTTCACTTGGTGTTTTCACAAGACATTATGTCTTATAGAAAATACAAATTAAAGTTGCTTCTAGTTTTTCTTACTACAGTTTAGTCTTAGAAATGATATTTGAGGCATATACAGCAGAGAGGCAAAGAAGAATTCCACAGCAAGAATACAAGGGATACCTGATGCCTTTCTCTCTGTCAAGGCACTTCTCATGAAATACTGAGTGGTACCTTAAGGAAATTAATATGAATTACAGTCATGGGGAGCAGAGGGAAGGAAAGATGTTAAACTTGTCTTTCCTGCTTTAAAGGTTATTTCTAAGTGTTCATTTAATCTCTTTAATGAGATCCCTGTTGTTACCTTAGCCATAGTTGCCTAGTACAACAGGTGACAGATTCAACCCCAAACTTCAAATATCAGAAACCACTGGCTAGCTAGAGACTACTTTATTAGAGTCAGAGAGAAAAAAATCCAGCTGCAAGTATTCAGAGAATTCAAAATATTCAGAAGTGAGTGACCCGCTCCTGAGTTTTAAATGTTAATTTCATACAGCTGATTTTTAAAATAAGACTGCATTATGTGCCAACCCAGAGCGTTACGCGCAGACTAAATTTCATTGCCAGTGCGTGTATGAGGATGTGAAGAAGTTGATCTATTTACATTTTATGGACTACATTTCACATTCAGTCCTAGCACACTGTGCTAGTACCGAGCGTCAGGTTGCAAACATCACTTTGAACTCGAGCCTTGCATGTCTTTTCTGCTGACTTTCAGATCAGCATTGTGCCAAATCCCACAGGTGGTGTTATGAGGAATTTCTGCTTTTATCACAGAGCAGACAACAAGAGTCATTAAATTTTGATGACTTAAATGGGATAGTGTTCAACAAAGTGATGCATGCAACCCAAAATATTTGCCTTTTAAGTCTGAGCGTGGAAGATAGCAGTGCTTGGTAACAGATTGTCCCGGAAGGGCTTTAGTGACTCCACTGAAAATTGTCTGGAAAAGTCAGCTGACAATTATAACAGAAAGGTTTGCTGAGACTCCTCTCTCCGGGATGGTTCCAAACCACAATAAACTTCAAAGATATTCTCCACTATTTATCCATAGGAGGCAACGTGATGAAGAGTACCTAAGTTTTCTCCAGCCACCAACTGAACTTTCATCCACAACAACTGCTGAATCAGAGATACATCTGAGCAAGAACAATTCCAGGTACCACTATAGGTTGGGGACTAACTTGTTGAAGAGCAGTGTAGGAGAAAGGGATCTGGGGGTCTTGGTGGCCAGCAAGTTGACCAGGAGCCAGCAATGAGCTCTGGTGGCCAAAAAGGACAACGGCATCCTGGGGTGGATCAGAACAGAAGAAGTTCTTCTCCTCCTCTACCCCACCCTGGTGAGACCACGTCTGGTCCCCTCAGTTCAAGAAGGACACAGAACTGCTGGAGACAGTCCAGAACAGAGACAGATGATGGACAGTCCAGCGCACATGATTAAGTGAGTGGAGCATCTCCCTGATGAGGAAAGGTTGAGGGAGTTGGGTCTCTTTACCTTGGAGAAAAGGAGACTGCAGGGTGACCCCCATTAATGTTTATAAACACGTGAAGGGTTGGTGTCAGGAGGATGGAGCCAGGCTCTGCTCAGTGTCATCCAATGATAGGACAAGGGGCAATGGGTGTGAGCTGGAATATAGGAGGTTCTGCATAAATATGAGAAGAAACTTCTTCACAGTGAGGGTGAGAGAGCACTGGAAGGGGCTGCCCAGGGGGGTTGTGGAGTCTCCTTCTCTGGAGACGTTTAAAACCTGCCTGGAAGTGTTCCTGTGAAACTTGGTCTAGGTGATCCTGCTGTGGTGGGGGTTGGACTAGATGATCTTTCAAGGTCCCTTCCATTCCCTAATGCTCTGTGGTTCTGTAACAATGCTCTGAACAATTCAGAACTCCTGTTTATGAGTAGGCATTCCAGCTACTTCAATGCTTATCACTAAAATGAGATTAGAATAATAACACTAACCTTTTTGAAGGATGACACACTCCTCTGGCACTGTACTCTCTGTTGGCACCACATGATTAGATCGAAATAAGACCGACTTGGGTGAGTGAGGAAGAGCAAATGTTTCACAGTGAATAACTGAATAACATTTAGCCTCTTCTTTATGTGTCAAGTGCCCACAAGTAGCTTAATACTCTCTCAACTACAGTCATTACCTGTGAATACACACCACATTTTTTCTCTCAATTTAAAATTGTTCACTTTACTGGTTTATTCAAACGCAACATTATTTTTCTCAAAACACAAATATTATTCAATGAATGGATAAATGCAAATGAAGTCAGGTACCTGGTGGAAATGGATTAAAAATTCATAATTTACTCTCTCAAATATTTGCTATGTGAGCAGTAAACATAGCAGCAAGGTTTCAGCAGAACGTCTGCAAAGATTATGAGTAGGGCTGGAAGATATTGCCTATATTGTCTTTGTTGAGTTAGTCTTATAGAATGGGAAAACAAACCAAGAAACAAAGGTTAACTCAGTTCTCCCCCACACCCAAAACCAGCACCCCAAAGCAAAACAAGGCCAATATTAAAAAACCCAGATCTGATACTTCTAAATTCTTCTGTTTAGTCATTAAGGGTTTGGAATACATTCCTCTGCCTCTCTATTTTCCATGTCTTTCTCTAAAACACTCAGATATACACTGAGCAATCTTATCTGTGAAAAGGTATAGCAGCACAGAGGTCAGCCTCACCTTTTGACCAGGAGTCCTTGGAACACTAGTTTTAGAAGGGCAGCCTATTTTTTTCCTAACAAACATGACAGCCCTTTGGCACAGCTCTCACAAGCTCTCCCCCATCTCATTTCAAGGTGTTGTATGTTCTTCCTCTAAAAGCCAGTTCAGCAGGAATGATGAAAACAGTTATTGAGGCCATTGCGACTGGGTCTAGGTGATCCTGCTGTGGCAGGGGTATTGGACTAGATGGTCTTTCGAGGTTCCTTCCAATCCCTGATGATTCTATGATTTACCTGTTCTGTGCTCCTTGTAGTATTCGTGATGGTAACAAAGCATTCTGGAGATTACTGAGATCTTAGCATTTACTAGCACCTACTACTTTTTTATCTTATTAGTCCTTTGCTGCATGATGAACCCAATGATCACTCTTTTGCATTACCCACTGACTCAGTCAAGCACACACAGGGTTTAATTCCTCCAGCTGCTACTACTGTGGTTGATGATAAAAGGAAAAGAGCTCATCCATGACACCTGTTTTTGTAACTGTGAACAGCATCCTGGGATGGATCAGAAGGGAGGTGGTTAGAAGATTGAGAGGAGAAGATTAAAGGAGGAGAACTTCTCCTCCTCCTTTACTTCACCCTGGTGAGACCACATCTGGAATACTGTGTTGTGCCCCGCAGTTCCAGAAGGACACAGAGCTGCTGGAGAGAGTCCAGCACAGAGGTGAAGGGGGTGGAACATCTCCCTGTTGAGGAAAGGCTGAGGGAGCTGGGTCTCTTTAGCTTGGAGGAGACTGAGGGGTGACTTCACTAATGTTAGTAAATATGTGAAGGGTGGGTGTCAGGAGGATGGAGCCAGGCTCTGCTCAGTGTCGTCTAGTGATAGGACAAGGGGCAATGGGTGTGAGTGGGAACAAAGGAGGTTCCATATAAATATCAGAAGGAACTTGTTCAAGATGAAGGTGGCAGAGCACTGTAAGGGGCTGCCCAGGGCGGGTTGTGGAGTCTCCTTCTCTGGAGACATTTAAAACCCTCCTGGGTATGTTCCTATGTGTGTTCCTATGTGACTTGATCTAGGTGATCCTGCTGTGGCGAGAGGATTGGACTGGATGATCTTTTGAGGTCCCTTCCAATTCCTAATGTTCTGTGTATTTTTCTTTAGTATCATCTGTGGTGAAGACCCAGAGCTCTAACTGTTGCTATTTCCTTTTTGTCCATGTATTCACAACCTTGAAGCTGCTGAGACATGGTTACCCTTTCCTTTCATGCCTATTATTTTATCCTTATGACTTCTACATGTTTCCTTGAGAGATCTGGCAGCAGTCTATCGCTGCAGCATAGTTCTTGTTGTTCGTAACCATACCTGTACCCTACAAGCTTGGAAATGCCTGCTTTTAGACCAGTAGAACAGGTCTGATGGTGACAACCAGTAGACAGCCAAGAGTCCATGTGCCAAGGCAAGTCTGCAGGGATTGAGAACAACCAAGGTCAAGCTTGGAAATCATCAGCAAGCCAGGGTCAGGTAAGAAGCATCATACATAACTCAGCAATATCTGGACATGTCTACAGCGATGAGGCAGGTCTGAGATCAAGCCACAGTGTCAAATCTTCAATATGCTGTATTTACCCATTTTCCACTAAACCTTTTGTTCTTTTGAGATTTCAATTTACTCCAATTACAGTCTTCATCACCTATACTAATTAAGTGGAACATCCAACCGCATAGCCCTGAGAGACCATCTCTTTTTTCCCTATTGTATGTCTAGTCACCCACTGTCAGAGCTACAATGGGAAAGAAAAGTGTGGACTTTCTCAAAACACGTATTTTTCAAAACATGCTCTTATTCAGGAAGCAAACACTGCAGGTCTGTTCCCTCCTAGCAGCTTGGTATTGCATTTCTTTCGGATCTGTGTTTTGCCTGAGTCACAGCCATATTCTCTACACCTTTTCAACAGTTACCTTCAGCATTGTCCTGCTGAATATTTATTCTGAAGCAAGGTCCCACTTCCACTACCTGCTTCCACTTACTCTGATTCTCATGCTGTTCCCAAAGTCATTCTGCATTGCGGTTACTGTGTTTTATAAACAACAGATACTCCGTGCCCCTTGTCCATCTTAAACAATTGCTGTCAAGATGTAGCATCAGAATAGGCCACCTTGGCAACAAACAAAAGCTCTCATTGCAAAGTCTGGACTACAGGTCATGCTTTTCAGTGCTAACTGCTCCAGCTGGATGATTCTCATTCTTCTGACTTTTCTGCAATTTTAAAGAAACAGAGTTCCCAGAATGAATTATGGTTCAACTAAACACAATCATACGTGTTATTCAGCGAGACTTGGACAAGCTGGAGAGCTGCACAGAGAGAAATTTAGTGAACTATAACAAAGGTAAGCGTAGAGTCTTTCATCTGGGCAAGAACAATCTGGACCAGTATAGGTTGAGGACAGACCTATTGGAGAGCAGTGTAGAAGAAAGGGACTGGGGGTCTTGGTGGCCAGCAGGATGACTAGGAGCCAGCAATGTGCTTTTGTAGCCAAGAGGGCCAACAGCATTCTGGAGTGGATCGGAAGTGGGTTGGTTAGCAGATTGAGAGACCTTCTCCCCCTTTACTTTGCCCTAGTGAGAGCACATTGTGTCCAGTTCTGTGCCCTTCAGTTCAAGAAGGACACTGAGCTGCTGGAGAGAGTCCAGCATAGAGCAATGAGGATGATGAAGTAAGTGGAGCACCTCCCTTATGAGGAGAGGCTGAGGGAGCTGATCTCTTGAGCATGGAAAAAGGAAACTGAGGGATGACCTCACTGATGTCTATAAATATGTGAAGGGTGGGTGTCAGAAGGATGGAGCCAGGCTCTGCTCAGTGTCATCTAGTGATAGGACAAGGGG